>RJWM01015694.1:0-47192 GCA_004363535.1 Dasyprocta punctata | reverse complement strand
CCTGCTTTAGTGTATTTCTTGGCTGCCGTCATAGCAGATGAGGACTAGAATTAGACAATCACTATCGATGTGAAAGTTTTTCACACCCAAAAGCTGAGATAAATGAGAATCCCTAATATGTTAATAATTACATAGCAATCCAAAGATAAGATGTTGCATTTTTCTGCAATATTTAATTAGCAGGCAAGTATAAGATGGACTAATTAAATGTGTAAACTAGAAATGGCTTTAGTGACCCAAAAATCACTTTTAAAATAATAAAGCTCCCAGAAGACTATTACATATAAACTATTACGAAGAATTAGACACCTGACTCTTAAAATTAGATGTTTATAAAGGATACATTTTTAAAAATCCGATGCATTGTTATAATATTACTTAGTTATTATTTAGTTTTATCATCTACTATATATAAAAATCACAGAAATACAGATAGTAAAGTTTGCACATTTAAAGAATCAAGACAGAAGGAAGATAATTTAGGAAAGTATGCAAACAAAGCGAGAGCTGTAGACACAAAAAGCACAGACATGACACAAAGCAAGCAAGGGTGCTTTGGAATGAGAAAAATAATCCCCACATCTTCAGTGTACAAGCTACAAAATTAAAATACAAGTCGGTTAATATCACCATAAGAGAAACAATCAAACATCAAAGCAACCCAGCACAATTTGACACTTTGATTTATTTTATGCAATCCAAGTTTTCAAATGTCCTTTTTTCTGCAAGTTTTAGTTACCAGCTAGGAATTTTCCAGTTCCTTGCACTGTCACATCTGATACAAAAAAAAAAAAAAAAAAAAAAACTGATTAAAAACCTTAACCAGTGCTCATCACCGTGCCGAGTGCAAGCCCACCATCCTCGTGCTCCGGGTGAGGACGGAGCACGCCCAGGTGCAACCCGAGGTTCAGAGCCTCCTCAGTCATCTGCTCGACGCAGGCCTCATGGTTCAGGAAAGGACATAAAACAGAGAAGCAAGCGCCTTCCACCACTTCCACCTCTGAAAATGTTAAAAATTAGCTGTTTTTACACCAAGACTATCATCACCACGGAGCGGGAAATCTAGAGGCCTCCTGTGACCATGTCGTGACCCAAATCAGCTTGCCCACCTTTTGCTGTAACCTGACTCTGGATCCCCAGCCCAAATGAACCAATGAACTAAAGATTCATAACTTCCTTAGCAACACAAAACTGCAACTTGGTCCCTAAAATGAAGAAAAATGTTAGAAAAGTGTAGATGCTGGTATCTATATTTAGCAAAAATTCTAAATACTCTGTGGTATATAACTAATACAATACTAGAAAACCTTAAAATCTTACCAAAAGTCCAGTTGACTGAATATCTTGAGAAATTTTTTTCAAACATCAGAATCAGTAGATTCCAAAAGCAGGGCATGGTGGCACACTCCTTTAATCGGAGCACTCAGGAGGCTGAGGTAGGAGCGTTGTGAGTTCGAGGCCAGCTTGGGCTACAATGTGAGCAAGGCCAGCCTGAACTACATAGTGCGACCCTGCCTCAAAAAAAAAAATAGGGCCAGGAGTTTAGCTCAGTGGCTTAAGTGCCTGTCTGGCAGGCATGAGGTTGTGAGTTTGATCACCGGTGCCACAAAAAAAAAAAAAAAGAATCAGTAGATTCCTTAAATCAATTTTAGTGGGGAAAAAAAAAACTGTATGACTACTTCTCACTGTATAATGACCTAAAAGTTCACCTTTGAAATACTTTCCTAATGCTAAGTTCTCCCAGGAGAAGGTAATTCAGTTTATTACCAGAGGATAAAACTGGTATTATTGGTTGTGTCAGAAAGGGTTATCATTTCTTATCCAATGAGAGGTGAACTTTCTCCTCCATCAAATATTCCAAAAACATTAACTTTAGGTAGTGCCTGCCCTGAAATGGTAAAATGTATCATCTGTATGGACTGTTAGCTAAAGGGGTAGCATTTTTGCTTTGTTAAAAACATTCACCTTGATTAGCAAACTTGCACTCGGAGGACTTTCAAATGGACATAATTTCCACCATGTGTAGTGTGTGTTTACCCTTGAGGACTCAAGGGAAACCAGCTGCCCAGCACCCTAGGGGGCTCAGGACACGTAGCACCTCTTGAGTCCCTGCCACAGGTTCGGTGTGTTAGAGGTGGGTGGAGAACTTGGCACTTGATGAGCAATGGGCTCTGAGCACACCCCTGAAGGGCTGGAGGGTAGCTCAGGGGCGGAGCCCTTGCCTGACTCCACCCCTCCTACCATGAAAAGAAAATGACCGAACATTCTACTTTACAAGGTATCATATGGCTCCTGCGTGGGACCTGGCAAGTAGCAAGGCCAATGCAGTTCACCCTCCCTACTCTGGGCAAGTAGATGACAGGAGTTTACATAGACAGTATTATGGGATGCCTAGCTGAACGCGCTCTCCAGGAGGCAGTGCCTGTCTCCTCTTCCCCCTGCCATGACCGCAGTGCTGTCCAAACCCAGACTCCCTTGTTTCCAGCACACAGCCTGGACGTGAACCCTCCCTCGGCCCGGCTCCCTGCCAGCTGGCACCAAGCACAGAGCTCCTGGCTCCTGGTGTCACACGGCAGAGGCTCACGTGGGGCCTCAGCATGAGCCACCACAGGAACCCCACACTTCCACACAACTGCAGATGTGGTGAAATTGTGTAAGAAGGATTAAAAAAAAAAAGCAGTGTCATTGAAAAATGCAATTCCTGATCACTTACAATAAAAAAATAATTAAAACATTACAAACATTTTTCCCAGGCCTAAATTCTTTTTTTTTTTATTTTAAAGATAGTAGAATACAACAGAACATATCAGAATAAAGTCAATCAAAACGAAGCAGTAGGACTGGTACAGAACTTTGAAGATTGATAATGTGAGTACAACAGCTACTATAACATACCTTGCTATCTTCAGACTAGCTGACCATTCCAACAGGTGTAGTAGAATTGAACCAAAAACAAAACAAAACAAAATCAATAAAAACAGAATATAAAATAAAGGAAAAAAAGAGAAAAATTATAACGATCAGAGTAAAGCAAAATGGTGAGAACCATATTGGTCCTCGAAGACAAGACAGAAGAGAGTCCCCTGTATTTGCAACATTGCCTACTGTCATCGTGCAAAGAGACATTCAGGGTGCCGATCAGAGGCCTGCAAAATCTACGAAAAAACACTAGTGTTCAGTTGCTTTATGTACCTTAGTTGCCATCAATTTAGCCAGACCTCAGAGCCAGCAGCTTGCTTACTGGGCACGGGGGGAGGGGATGGATGATGTCCTTGATTCCAAGCCCGTGCGCCGGTGCCGCGTGGACCCAGTGAGTTGGGGCCCGCTTGGGCCCATTCTGGTTCTCCTCTGGGGTCCGGGCAGCGCCCAACCCCGGAAGGTGGATCAGTTCTCTCTTGATGTGAGCTGGTGCCGCGCGGGCCCGGCGGGTTGGGGCCCGGTTGGGCCCATTCTGGTTCTCCTCCGGGGTCGTGCAGCACCCAACCCCAGAAGGCGGATCAGTTCTCTCTTGATGTCCCCAGGCCTAAATTCTGTTGCTGGCCTCTGCATTCTCACTTCTACTCCTAGAACACTTAAAACACAGATTCAGTAGTATGTGATTACTGCTGGGAGGGCTACTGATTTGCATAAACTATTCAATCTTTAAACACAAACATACGCAATTGCTTCTAATCTCCTCCAACACAACTGTGTCCTCATCTGGTCCAAGGACTAACTTCCCCAGGCTCTGTCACCTCCCATAGGGTGGAGCATGACTTTGTATCCCTTCACCTCCCCTGGGGCAGGCTCCCAACTCACTCCGAAGCTTGATGTAGTTGAATCAGATGTTTTGAGGTTTCTGGGAGACTTAGAGAAACTGTAATAAAAAAATTTTTTTAAATATCCATAAGACTAAGATTTAGGAGTTTTCTATTAGCCTCTAAAAAATGTATATTTATAAGAAATGTTAAGCCTTATGGCTCAAGAGATTATGTTGAATAACAGAATACTACTCAAGTGTAAATAATTCTTACAATTCAGGTTAGATTAGCATTAGAATATTAACAATACCATTTAGCCAGGAACTAGATAGTCAAAATTATATGCTAATGAGGCATCTCTTCTAATAACTATAATTTAAGATATTACAGATTCAATTTTAAACATTTACAAATGCTGTAGACATATTATTCTTTTAAAATATTATGTACTTTCCTCCTTACACCCATAAAAAAAGTTATTATTTTGTACCTGATGTTCCTGATTCCTGCCTCAACCTTCCTTCTTATAAATCAGAAGAACTGAGATGTCCTATGTGGTCTGGGGTTGGAGTCACTTCAACATTGTCAATTATCTCCTGTACCACTCTGAAGCAGCTACCCTGAGAAGACCCCTCCTGGCATCTTGTCCCAATTCATGATTTTCATCGCATCAACATCTGCAGACCATACCCCTGAGTTCCAGGCAACAGTAATCCTAAGGACATTTCTAAGCTGTCCCTGGGAAGTGTCCATGAAGCTACGCAAGCCTGGCCTGGGACTGCTTAGCTACCCTTACCTCTGGATTCGGCTGCCACAGAAATACCAGACCTCTTCACAAATCTGTGAGTCCTTTCTGCAGAAATTTGCTTCCCGCATGTAGGGAAAAGTAAAACATGGCAATGAGACAGAATAAAGGAAGGTTCATGTCTTCTCTTATTTCCTTCAACATTTGAGCAATTTTCTTATGCTCTAACAATCAAGTATTTCCTTTCTTCCAAGTTAGATCTTAGTTCCAAAGAGGCTTTTCTGTAAATTAACATTGAAATCAATAAATTACCCAGCAAAATACTGAGCAGTTCTTAGATGCTCATCTTCTAAGACACAAAAGTTTATTTACAGTTTCTGCGAACATATTTGCTTTTTGCTAAAACTCATTTCTTGTGGAAATTTTCAACCTCAATAATTATTTTAAGGCTAAGACAGTTTTGGAAAATGGTACAACGGGGGAGAACTATTTTAAAGCCTCTAAATATGATAGCATTTTATAAGTTCTGAGTCCTCTGAATTTTATTTTTACTTTTACAAACAAATTTAGCTATCTGTATCATATCAGGCCTAAGTTTACAACATGATTCCTCTGAAAACAAATGAATTTCCATCAGACATAGAGAATAAATTTCAGCCAAGTTCTTCAACTACATCAGTCATTATGCTCCAGATATAAGATTTTATTTACTTTCATGAAAACCAATCATATGATTATCTGAGAAATACGCCTTTTTACACATTTAAATTTTCTAAAGGAGATTAATTTTTCCTGAAAGCTGGCTAACTTAAAAATATTTAAACTTAGACATATCCAACTGAGCCTACCAATCATAAGAAGAATATGAATTTCTCTGATAACTGAAACCAAAAGATTTTAGTAAAGGGTAATTTAAATCTGGATATGACACTTAACTGAAAATCTTCACTACCCTTCCCCTTCTTTTTCTTTTCCAGGAAAATCACCAAGATCTTCTGTTTCTTGGTAATAGGAAAAAGAAAGAAAGAAAGAAAAACAAGAATGCTCCATTTCTTTTCCCTTTTCCTAAAATCCTCTCAAAAGAAAAGGAAAAAAGGTTTTTCCTATAAATGCTCAGAAATGTCCATGCTTAACAAATGATTTTTTGTTTGATCAAGTTTTGTTTGGGTTTGTTCCTAATAGAATTTATCTTTTAGGACAGTTTTAGGTCCCTAGCAAAGCTGAGCAGAAAGCACCAAGACTCCCCATGAGTCCCACCCTGCCTGCACGTGCACAGCCTCCCCCATTACCAACACGACCCACCAAAGGGGCATAATTGTCACAATCACTGACCCTGCATCAACACATCCTTATCACTCGGACCAACGGCTTTTTAGGAAAGATCATCAAGAAATCTTCACGCATCCTTCATCAGCCAAGTGATGATAAATGATGACAGATCGGTCATAATTATTCACAAAAATCAATATTAATGAAATAGAAGTATACTTGAACCACCAGAAAATTCAGGGGGCTTTTGATTTAACCTTACCAAATATAGTAGTGATAAAGAGGATTAATTTAGGATTAGCCTCGTTACATGAAAATCATAATCTTATTAGTCACTTACTGTTTATCAAACATTTCTAAGTGGTGAGACACTAAATTTGGTGGTTTGTGTTTTTTTTCACTTAATCATCACAGCAACTATAAAGGACAAGATTGATTATCTACATTCTACAGAGTAGGAAACTAAGATCCAAGGAAGGTTAAATAGCTTGACCAAGAAAAAGCAACTATAAATGTTGCCTAAAATCTGTCTCCAAGGGTTCTCATTTTTTTTTCACTAATTGGATATCTTACCTAATTGCTCATACAATCAAGTTAAAAAGAAAAGAAAACTATAGGTAATTGAAAGGGATTCAATATCTCAAAACTTTGACATATTTTTATATATTAACCTAATCTAAATGTAAACCATATTCTTCATAAATCATAATGGTTCCGTTCTCATTTATTACATGAAGGAAAAAATTCAAGCATTTAAGCCATGCATCATTTGAGCTGATGACTGTATGGCAGCTCCCACACACACCCAAACACACCTGTGGTGTTACCTACATCTATCTGTCATCCGTAGTCAGAACTTCTCCACAGCTGTAAGTTGCAAAATTTGCAATTCTGTATTTGGTGTCTGGCTGCAGAGTTTTCATTACAGTATGAACAAGCTATCTAGGAAGACTTCTCTCTTAGTGTCAATATCATCATAAAGTGATTTCCCACAAACCCAGTAACCACAAACCATCACTGGAACAGACATCCAATAAGCCCCAATTGATGCGTCAGTGATGTCTTCAGTGACTCAGTTTTGAGGCAAATAGAGTTCTGGAAGAGAAATTAAAGAGGAATCATTTTTAAACATCTGCTCTATATATTTAAATATTCACCTGGGTATTCGACTTGCTGGACTCAAACTGGACAAGGTGGCTTAAGTGTGTCAATTTGATTAGATTGGACACCTCCTAGGGAGTTCTAATATATACTACCTAAGATCATACATTCTTAGCCTGCCCAGGCATAGCCAAATGCAATTCTGGCTATGTCTGGGCAGGCTAAGAAGGTATGATCTTAGGTAGTATATATTGTCCCTGGCAATGTTTCCCTGCTCTGCTTTCCAACCAATGAACATCTTGTTCCACCACGCCCTTCCACCATGATGTTCTTGTGTTGGAGCCAATGTACCATGTACTGAACACCTGACAGTATGAGCCAAATTAAACCTCTCATCCTTTAACTTGTCACCTTTGAGTTCTGTGTCCCCATGACAGGAAAGTGACTAATAAACTGGCCTTGTCTGAATTTGCTCATTTCTTCTTTCTGAGCTTTATGTCCTGTTCTGTCAGTGGGACAGATCAATGTAATAAAACTTCAGAACTATATTTGATTTTTATCAATAAGCCTTGCCATGATAAACCCACTCAGAGCACAAGATCTTCCAGGACAAGTGTGACATCTAAATTTGAAGGGATATGTATTTTCCAAAGAAAAGAATGTGTATAAATCCCAAAATTTTACTACATTTTAGTCACCTTATGATGTAGTCCACTGAACATAAATATCTTTCCTTCCTTTCCACAATCTTTTCCTCTCAAATAAGCTAAGGTTCCAGGTATAATTTACAATAACTGCAACAATCCTATATCACTTGCAAACCTTGATTTCATCAATCATTTCTGTGGAAACTTTTATTTTCTTAAGCAATTGAAAAAGTAGAAGTCAAAACTTTTGACATTGCTTAACGATAATGAAACTAAAAACCACCAATTCTGGAAATGTAAAAGCAATTAGCCATCAAAATGAAACACACCACTTATTCTTGCTGATCAAAAATGTCTCCTATGAAATTTTGGTTCCTTCTTTAAAAAATGCAACCCAAGTGGAAAAAATATGGAAACCACAAGTTAATCAGAGGCACAGATGCTTTCCAATAAAACCTTCTTCCATATTGTAAATGTAAGATAAATATACAGATCACTTTTTATTGGCTACCTCTTCTAGAGTTTAGGCCACAGTATGACATAACTATGAAACTATCTGCTTCCTCAGCATATACCTTGCCAGTAGTTTTTGTATGTTTATGCAGATGATATTTTAAGATTTTTGTTGTATGTTATTCAAATAATATATAAGAATTTTGAAGGCTACTATTTTACTTGACTCAAATAGTAAAAATGAATATTTGAAACTATTTACACTTAAGTTTCAGCACACAAATGAGGATGAATAAAGAAATACCAGCAGAGAAAAACCTATCATATATGATTAAATTCAAAGATTAAAATAAATAAAACAGGAGTTGAACATCCCAACAGAGTTCAGATCTAGATGGAAAATTCTAAATCTTTTATAAATAACTTTACTGACAGGATATCTCATCTCTGGAAGGAAATTAGCTACATATTTTACTGAAATCAAGAATATTTATTTCTGCTGGAAACATAGCTCAGTGGTAGAGTGCTTGCTTAGCACTTGTGGGACCCCAGGTTTTATCTACCAAACTAGGAAAAAGAAAAAAAAATACTTATTGTCAAAAACACATTGCCTCCTTCCCCCCGCCAACAAATACTTGAGGTTAATTCTTATTTGAAAATCTTTTTCAGCTGTTATTTCCTACTTTTATATTTTCTGTACTTGAAAGAATATAAAATTGCAGTTTCAAGTTATTTATTTCTTTGGTTTGGTTCAGTAATAGAAATTTTGTTTGTTTGGTTGGTTTTTATTTCCTTTGATAATTGATATTCCAACAGCTAGTCTGTAAGCTTTAAAAGTGTGGTACATTTTTTCTTTTTGCCTGATATACATTAGTTTTCCACATATTGCTCTCCTCTTCTAAATTTTAGGACTTGCAGTTAGAAATGGCTGTTGTGAAATGACCTTACTTGAAAGTGACATTGAATTTAAGTAAGCTAAATACTACATTAATGAATTCTGAAAAATTATAAGACAAAGTTAGAAAATGAGAATCTTCTGAAATAGCACTAGGATAATTTATAAATATTAATTTTAGCTTCTACTTTTCCTGAAAGTTGTGCTTTCTAGCAGTTTTCTCCCTCCTTGCTACTAAATGTGTGATATTGTTACCATGACAACAGATGTTCATGTCACAAACAAGCCAATTATTTAAATGTGACAAAAATAGTAGGAAGAGAATTGTGGTTAAGCAAAAATATATTGACAAGGACATTTCTGAGCTTAAAACAAAGGGACTAAGAGATGCGGGGGGAGAGATGGGAGATGAAAACAGGAATTGAGATGTATTATGCACACGGACCAACTCCCCACAGAGAATGTAAATGTTATGTACTATACACATGTACCTAAAAAATAAGAGCTCTGATCCCTACACACATCTCCTCAAGGGTTTCAAATAACTATTTTAATGCTCTCAAGACCTGTAAAGTTGCAACAAAATACTAGTAAAATCCAAATATAATTATAATACAAATTAGCCAGTGATGATAACTAAAAAATTAATCATCATGAAGCAAAATTTTATAGATTGTTCCAGCCAGCTTTCATTCATTTTCACATTGAACTTTCAGAAGCAGAAGTTAAATTGAAAATGTAATGATGTAAACTCTCCTCTAAATCAACTTGTATCTTCCACCAGCACTCAGCTCAAAAACCATCCAAATCTCCACAGCAGACTACAAAAGACCTGCTTCTGGATGACGGTCATGTGGAAATACCCTTGACTTACAACCAATAAATCAGAATCACCATTCCAAAGGACAAAGTTCACTATTGATAAGTTAACTCAGTTAGGTAACGCACAGTTCTTATAAAGCTCTTAACGAAAGATTGCTCAACTTCAGAGCCTGAAAGCAAAAATGATTTCTTCCATGATTATTAACTCTTCAATTCGATTCAGATTTTTTTATCAGAAAGGGAAGCAACGATGAGTTACTGTTCAGAATGTGTGATTTTTCAAATTATGAAACAGCAGTGAATCTAGGCAAGCACAGAGAACAGTGTAGCCCCTCTTGGGGAAGGCCTGTGCTCCTCAACACCACACGGAGTTCCTGTGCTGTGCTAATTGCCTTGCTCATCAAAACGTCAGCTCAGCCGGCCTGGTCAGTCCATAGGAGCCATTCATGTCTAGGACACTAGTGGGTTGCTACAGCAACTGAAACCAAGAAAATCTTGAAAAATCATGTTTTCCATCACCAAAACAACACTCAAAAATTTTCATCCATTTGTGGCACCTCTCCAAATAAAAATGAACCTTATTCATGGTTTTCCTCCCACTGTGTAAATGGGATTTAAAATCATTTATATGCATAGCATTTTTAGTCATGACATAAAGCTTATCAACTTCAACAATAACAAAGGGGGAGAAAAGTGTAAATCAAACCTAATGGTGTATGCTCAGATTTCTTTGAAGTTTGGATCTGAAATAGTAATAAACGTTGCTTTCGTGATTCTCTTGCCTACAATACTACAGCCACTATGATTCTCCATAGTGCCAGTGCTAACTAGTCCCTTCCAGAATGTGATTTTCTGATCATCAGCTGCATTTCAAAAAAAAAAACAAAAATAAACAAACAAACAACTATATGCCAGGAAACAGAGTGAACTAAGGGATGGTAGTAGACCATAATAAATATTTATTAGATTTTTTAAAAAGAAACTTTTGATCATGATGTATGATCCTTTTGATGATTATTGCACTCTATTTGCCAAAATCTTATTAAGCTTTTTTTGGGGGGGTGGTACCAGGAATTGAACTCAGGACCTTGTGCTTGCCAGGCAGGCACTCATGCTGCTGATCTATATGCCTGGCCCTTTATTAAGCATTTTTGCACCTATGTTCATTAAGGAGATTGAGCTATAGATTTTTTAAATTCCTTTGAAAAACAGTAATGCTGGCTAACAAGAATGAGCTTGGAAGCACTCCTCTTTCAATTTAATTAAAGACTTTTAGGAGTGTTGGTGTTATAACCTCCCTGAAGTTCTTGAGAATTCAGCAGTTAACCATCAAGTCCTGGGTTTTTCTTAGTGGTGGGCTTTTTATTAAGGTTTGGCTGGGGGGCTGTCTATTTTGTTTATCCTTTCAAATAACCACATCTTCAAATCATTGGTTCTTTATAATTTCCGTTTTCATCTTCATGACTTCCATTCTTAAACCAGGTTTCGGTTTGGAAGTATCTTGAGGTTCATAATTAGGATACTTATGAGCTTGCTACTGTTTTTCTAATGAGGATTGACGCCGCTTAAGACTAGCATATGAGTTCTTCTGTGTTGTACTGCCATTATTCTTTGATTCTTAGAATTGTTTAATTTCTTCCTTGATTTCTTCTGTGATTCACTAAACGTTCGAGAGTTTGTTATTAAGTTTCCAGGTGTTTATTTTCTGTGGTTTCTTTACTGACTGATTTCTAGTTTTAATGCACAAAAATCTCACAGTACACATGGGGATGATATCAATTATTTTGTGTTTATTCAAGCAGGCTTTGTGAACTATTATGTGGCTCATGTTAGAGAAGTTTCCTTGTGCTGCTCAGAGAAATACGTGAACTAGACCCATATCTTCTATCATGCACTAAACTAAAATCAAAACAGATCAAAGATGTAAATGTTAGAGCAGAAACACCAGCTGCTGGAAGATGAAGTAAGTAAAACTTTTGAAGGCAATAGCAGGAAAAGAACAGAACCCCAAAGGAACAAAAAATAGTACTAAGAATCAACAACTGGAATCATTTCAAATTAGAAGTATTCTGCACAAAAACAAAAAAAGAAAAAAGCCAACAGAAAGAAGAGACAACCTACGGAATGGGAAAAAATGCTAGCTATTCCTCAGACTAAGGACTAACATCTAGAATATGCAAAGAACTCAAAAAAGTTAGACCTTCCAAATTAAAAAACATGAACAAAAAAACGACAACTGAAATGAACTTCTTCTCAGAAGTGCAAATGGCCAATACAATATATGAAAAAAAAGTTTGACATCTCTGGGAATTAGAGAAATGCAAATTAAAACACTGAGATTGTCGTACTTTAGAAAGAAAGGCTATCATCAAGAAATCAAATAATAACAAATGCTAGTGAGGCTGCAAGAAAAAAGAAACTCTTCTACACTGTTGATGGGACTGTAAACTAGTACAATTTCTATGGAAATCTGTATAGAGATTCCTCAAAAAACTAAAACTAGAAATGTCATTTGACATAGCTATTCCCCTTCCAGGTATCTTCCTGAAAGAGTTAAATCCATCATATCACAGTAATATATGTACACCTAGATTATAGTAGCACAATTCATGATAACTAAATCTTAGAAGTTGCCTATACATCCATCAACAGATTACTAGGTAATGAAAATGTGGCGATTACACACAATTGATTACTACTCTGCCAAAAAGGACAAACTTGAGTTGTCTATCAAAAAATAGATGCACCCTGAGACCATAATCACAAGTGAAATAAATCAGACATACAAGCTTAATCATATGATTTCTCTTACATGACAAACTCAAAATGTAAATAAAGAGCAAAATAAAAAATAGACAATAGGAAGTGGAAAGACAGACCTTTTCCAAATAGGGTGGGGATCAAGAGATGGAGGGAGGGGAGGAAAGGGGATGAAAAAAAGATTGAGATGTGTTATGTTCCTGTACCAAGTCCACACAAGGAATATGATCATTATGCAATGCAAGCATATACTAATAAAAAATGAAAACTGCAAAAAAGAATGTATTTGCTATAAAATTAAAAGATACATTTCATTATGTAAGGTTATTTTTGACAAAATACCTTAATTTTTAAAATCAAGAAAATTTTGACTGACTAGCAAAAAAGTGTAGATGATTGTCAGAAGGTTAAAAGATACAACCAGGAGAAAAACTAATAAATTATATCCAGCATACCCCCTATAAAGTAGAAATATTCATAAGTATAAATAATCTATACTTATTCTCTAAAAAATAAACACTCAAAAGTTTATCCTTTATAAAAATTCCTAGGAATGATGCATGCTGAAAGCTTGTGAAATACACATAAAAATAAACCTTCAACAGGTCAAAAGAGAAGGAAAAACTTTCCCAAAATTCTGAATGCTGCTACAGGTATAAAAATACATGCTTTTATTATTTGGATTATGTCTCAATAGTTTAAGCAATTTCCATTTCTCCCTCTCCTTATCAAAGCTTTATGCAACCAATCAAAATCTCTGAAATATTTATGAAAGCTCTATTCTTGAGTATCAGTTTGAAAGTTAATAAGTTATTTCCTCTTGATGAACTTTATACACATGTAGTATTTTTTAGTCCCCAAACGATTTCACTCACATTTATCCTATTTAATCTCCATAATAACTCCTGGGAGGAGGATGATCTCCCTTTTTAGACAGAAAACCCGCAGCTCAAAGGACTAAGGTTCATTTCCAGGTCACCAGACTTTCTCACTTATCAGTACTTACACACAGGCACTCAATCTTTTATTTAAATCCACCTGTAAAACCGAATTGTAAGGATTATTGGAAGTAAACTCTTGATCACCACTGCTTCTATTAGAATATTTTTTTGTTTGTCTTTAATTCTTAACTAAGTCTTTAAGTGTCCATTCAAAATTGAACTCCAGATGTGCAGAACAGTGCCCAAAAGTGATCCAGGAAAGGGAATGGTTAAAAAAGATTCCAAGGCCCAGGACTACGCTCTAGTAGCCTTTGGTTCAAAGGGCACAGCTCAGTCTCCCGCACACGGTGACATTCAGTAAGTGGTAACTGGCTTTGATGAACAGGTGTGATAAAGCTGGCTCCCAAACCTGCTTTAGGATCTAGGAACAAAACCATCTCATGACTGTTACGGGTAAGCAGATTTTCCATCAACAAAGAAATGACCCACCTAGGAGAGAGTCACATCTCAGAAACAAACTAAGTTCAATAGTTTTCAATAATATAGGAAAGTTATTTTTTCTATATGCAAAAAGAATTGAGAAAGTATATTAGTCTACAATGTTGGAATCAAAAGGCTTTGTTCATGAAAAGGTAAATTTTATTTGACAAACTACACTAAAGTTTTCTGCCTTTAGAGCTGAAAATTCTTGCTCAATTCTAAGACAGATAAACTGTGTGAGTTCTAAGATATCCTCTGAAAAGCATCAAAGCCTTCTATGGTGAACACATGGGTCTCAGCAGGAGGAGAGGCAGTAGCTTCCAACTCTGAGCAAGCAGCATCCTTCACACCAACTGCAAAGATTTCAGCATCTGAATTCCACAGTTTTATCACAGGATCTCTGAAAGCATCTGATGATTTCCTGTCCGTGTTGACCATCATGACCTTTGATACACTGCTTCTCGAAACCTTGCGAGGCACAAACATCTTCTCTCTGACAAGAGTCACTGCTTTGCAGTGTCTGCAGATCCTTCTCTAAGGGGAAAGTGTTTATTACTGTAATTATATCTTCCACCTTGGCAAATTCTTTCAATGTGAACTCAGTATGAAGATCCCTGCTATACTGAAGAAGACTTATCTGTACCCTATTTGGTGAAATCTCAAAACTTTTTGTGGGAACTTACAAAAGGACTTGAACTTTAACAAAATTTGCTATCTCAATGCTACAGGAACTACCAACCAAAAACACAATATTGACTTTTATATCCATACCACATATGTGGTCTGTAAAGAAAAAGAAAGTCCATTACATTTCAATACAAACAAATAAATAAAATACACATGTATGTCTTTCTCAGTAAGCATGCTTCTTTTTATTATCAATCATATTAATATTGATATTGATAGTGGGCCTCAGTGTGATATCTCCACACATGCTTATCATGTTTTAAGCATATCTCCCCTCCCTGCAGCCCTCTCTCCCTTTCCTCTCTATACCTTCCACCAAAGCATGCTTCTTGCAAAGAAAAGTGTCGTAGATATTTTGTTTAAAACAAAATCTAGATAGCAAGACCCTGTCTCAAAACAAAAAATGTCTAAGTCAGAAAGGTGCACCATTACATAGACCTGTGCATATCCCAAACCCAAGAATGTACCTCTTAACTAAGCGGTCCCCAACCTTTCTGGCACCAAGGATGAGTTCTGTAGAAGACAACTGACAATTTTTCCATAGATTTGAGGGAAGTGGTTGTTGGAAGGGGAATATTTTGGAATGATTCAAGTTTTAAGAGCTTTACATTTATTGTGAACTTTATTTCTATTATTATGGTATTACATCATAATACATAATGAAATACTTATACATCTCACCATGGTGTAGAATCAGTGGGAGCCCTAAGATTTTTTCCCCACAACTGGACGACCATCTAGGAACAATGGGAAACAGTGACACCCGAAATGTGTTGCTTATGTCCAGTCTATTTCAAATCTCATTTTCGATTGCTGTCACTGCAGTAAACCCTGCTTTGCAAAGACAGGAAATAGGAGGAGATTTTTCAGTGCCTTTGTGGCAATCTCATGATATTCCACTTTGATTTTAATCCAGAAAGTATGGAGATCTGAAGTTGTCTCAAACATACTTTTAACACCACCATCACTTGCTATCTCAGGCAGTGACCTTCTAGCAAGAAGCCAATTGGCCTGGATGATTCACAAATGAGTGGTGAATCCATTCCTTCTCAGTTCTAGAGTTTTTTTGTGATTAGGAAGTAATATTCACACTCTTTTGAAAGCAAGCAAGAGGGTCCTGGCTCTTTTAAAGTATCTGGTTATGTTTGAAACGTGTCAAAAATCTCAGTCTTCACTCATTACCTCCATAATTCCAGTTTGGCTTTGAATGAAGTTGTTTTATCTGTCAACCTGAACACAGCTGTCATTCTCCCGAGAAGTGATACAGTCCAGTGAGCAGGTTGTATGGGTCATAGGCGTAAGCAAGTTCTGCAACCCATTTTGTGTCACTGAAAGGTGCTGAGTTGTAAGTCAGGAGTGAATTATTCAAATCCATTAATAAGTAGGACCAAAGAAAGAATAATTCATCTGGGTATAAATTAAATGTATGATAGTATATTAAATCTGAAATTGGAAAAATGTTCTGCAAAATAAAAAATATAAAAATACTTGAATGTATTTTATGTACTTACTTCTTAGCTGGCCTATAACTGGTATGCTTTCTTCTTCAATATCACTTGAAGTTATTTTCACCACATACTCTGTTTCACGTATAAGGCCTGATAATAAAGTTTCAGTTGCACTAGCTGCAAGGGTAAGTTGTTTAGTGGGGCTATCTGGAAAAATAGAAAAATATGAACACCACAAAACATTTTTTAAGTATAGTACAAAGCAATATATTGTAATTCTCATATGTACTCAAAATCTGAAAAATTCACTATACATACCCAAATAGGTCACTGAAACCTTATTTTCAACTGTATTCCAAAACAAAGACATTGAAGTTTAGAAATTCAATAAATGAGCAGGCATTGCTTTTACTTGTTACAATCATAGTCAATACTTTTGAAGGCTCAGGTTTCTTTTAAAGACTATTAAGCCAAAAATACTTCATTGTTTCTAAAGACTAACGTAGATAAGAAAATGTTTATAAATGAGACATAAAACATAATAATTAATTTTTCATTGTACTTTGAAGGAGAGCAAACAGAGAAAAAGAAGGGATACAATTCAAATCAAGGAAAATAAACCGTATATGTTAAAATTAATCCCTAGTGAGAAACAACTTGTGTGGAAATAATAGATCTTCCATACTTAAATAGGTGTATACCTTAATGGGTAACCACAGTTCTCTGAATTGATTTAATTAGGTATCAAACATTTCAAGGTTCTATATACTGAGTGTTTATTTATACAATGACTATGTAGTTCTAGATTCTGTTAATTTTCAATTCAATCCAAAAGCACTGCAGTCCCAAAGGACCAACTGCCTGCAAATATTTTCAATTACATTAAATGCTCATCGAAATGTAATTAGAAGAGGCAGCATGTGTAACACATCTTGGGAAGTACTCTTGATTCACATGTGAAAGACAAAATCAACCACTACCCCAGAAGACAAACATCAAAACAATGAGGACCTGCTGCATTGGGTACACCCATTTCCAGATTTGTGAGAGTTGGGACCTAGTAATTCCTACTATCTGGATACTTGATACACCCTATTTGAACTGCTTCGCTCCTTTGGAATAAATTAATTACTTAACTGAAAACATATTTGAGGAAAAAGGATTTAAACAGCAACATGTAAATTCTTGACCCCCAGTGAAGTTCTTAGATCATTTTTTAAAGTTCCCTTATAAATCAGCATTTAAAAGATAAGTAAACACAGCTCTAACAACAGGTTCTATTGAAATTACCCATCTCCACTGTCAGTCAGTGAAGACTTGTTACCACTTGCCCAATTCCACTGCATTTTAGAACTAACAGTTAATAAACAAAGATTGGTTCTCCATGCTTGGGCAACATCATGAACATCAAAGATAAATGCTTGAGAACAACCAAAACTGGTTTGGTTTGGTGGTTTAGGGTCTCGTATGGTTTGGTCTGGTCTGGTTTGGTTTCCGAGAGCTTAACCTAGGACCTACAGAATCCATCTAGTCAAAGTAAATTCTTTTCTTCCAACATTGTCACTCAGAATTACCCCCAGAATAGTGCTTTCTGAGCAGTAAAATGTGTAGGACACTGAGTAAGACATAACAATTCATTTCATTGCTCAGCACTTTAAGTATTGAAAACATAAAAATAGCCCAGTGTGGTGGTGCATAGCTGTAATTCCAGCACTTAGGAGACTGAGGCAGGAAGACTGCTATGAATTCGAGGCCAGCCTGGACTACATAGTGAGCTCAAGGCCAATCTGAACTACCTAGTGAGACTCCGTCTCAAAAAAATATAAATAAATAAAGTAATTTAAGAAGGCTGTTGAAAACTGTGAATTCTACTTAATAAAATCAAAGGGTAGGTTAAAAAAATTAGAAGTCTGTTTTTAGTAAGAACAGCTCAGTGAAGTCAAAAATTTTAGTACAGCTTACCACTACAGAAATGTAACACTGGGTACTGAGCTGGAATTCTGTAGACCCACATCCACCAACTATCTGGTGACTTTAACCAAATCCCTCAGGCTTGCTGAATCTTGGTTCCTTCCAGATGAAATGAAGGGAGGGGAAGAGACAGGAGTATATCGTCTTTGACACCTGTGTCCTGAATCCCCGATATCTCAAAACTTATTTGCAAGGTCCACTGCTTTTCTATAACCCACAATTGGATCAACTGTCTTGCCATATGAACAATATTTTCATCAATAATTTCAAAATCAAGTCAGAAGGTGGGGGTTAACTGTAAAAGACAGAGTTGATATTAGTAATGTTTTGTAATGATACAAAATAGTCAAAATAATTAATAAAGAATTGTGCTCAGCAACTAATTCACTAAAGTTGTCTTTGCATAAATTTATTTCCAAAAATATAAAAGGTATCTTTTTGGAGAAGAGTAAAAATAAAAGCTGACAAGATGTGACAAAACATCAGAGTGCATACATCTTACAGACTTTTGATTCCGGAGTCGGTAGTTCATTCAAGAATGGCCAGCAAAATACAGTATAATAGAAACATATTTGGATAAGTACATACAGGTGCAATGAAATCACATACAATGATCACACATGTGTCAGTGAAAAGCCAACCTGTATGATAGTCATTACACAAAGACATTCCTGAAATACTTTACAATGATATTTCTCTGCAAGGTTCACACCTCAGCCCACAGCACTGTTTGTGCGAGGCCAAAGCATCAAACATTACTACAGGAGAAGCAGGACCCTAAGATGATCTAGCCATCCTCTTCTTAAAAGGTTTTAGTTCTGAAATTATTCCTTGTTGGAATTTTTGCATTCATTTAGAGAGGTTACAAACTCCTTTTAGATTTTCACAAAGCTCAATTGAAATATAGTGGTAGTTCAAAACAGAAGTCATAGAATTTATTTGGGGTTAGGGATTTATAAACCATTAATAGCATGTTTTAATGGAAATAAAACAAATTGAGCAAATATTTGCTTTAATGGACTGTTGCTTCCAACTGAAGGAGTTGGCTTTACTTTTACTGGATACGCTAGTATAGGAATGAATCTTATTTTCTTATTTTCCATGCACAGGCAGTGCAACTAAACTATGAATCCACAGGCATAGTTTAATTATTCACTCTTCTGTCTGTAGTCATATTGCGAGATTGTCTTAGTTACTTTTCTCTTGTTGCTGGGACAAAATAACTGATGCCCAAAATGAAGGGAGGAAAGGTTTGTTTAACTCACTGTTTGTGGAGCTTTCAATCCATAATCAGTTGGCTCCAAGGCAGGGTGGCACAGCACTGGGGCAACACTTCAAGGCAGCAGCCAGCAAAATCAGTCAGAACAAAGCAGGGGAACAAGTCTCTTTTCCTCCCTTATATTCTATACAGACCCCCGCATCCCCAGAGCAGATGTAGCACTCACAAAATCTCTATGCCCTCCTCTTGCACAGAATGAGGATATTTACAAAGTAAGGATCCTGGCTCCCTGCTGAGTAGCTCAGTTAAACTTCTAAACTTCTTAAGTTGACATAGTGTGTCAACCATAACAGGTTTAGCTGAAATCATCACTTAGTATAACAAGCATGCAACAGATGTCAATAAAGCAATGATATGAAGAATATCATCATAAAGTATTTCTCCAATAGCAATGGCTCAGGACAAATTTAATGCAAAGGCAGACACAACTAGCCTGAGCATGCTTTAAAAAAAAAACAAGCCACATGGAAAAACAGTACCACCAACCTTGGAAGGAAATTGACTTGAAGCATGGACATTAGGTTAAAACTGCTGAAGGTCAGCAGTGGCCCACCCTGTGGATGTCCAAATGACCAGGATTCCAGATAAACTAAAAAACTGACTGTGGGGAAAAGTCTTTAACGTTTCAGAGGGTTTTAAGGTGCTCTTAGAAACTTTGGAATCAAACAGGAAAAAATGGCCACGCGGCATGTGTAAAGCTCACTCCCATTTTCTTCTTGCTGATTTTATCACAACTGGAGTCTCTCCGGATTGTCATCCTACTTACACATTTTGTTTCAGGAAAAAAATAAAGTTGGGAAGTGATACACAGATTTAATGCAAATCCAATCAAAATACCATTAGCATACCTCATAGAGCTAGAGAAATCATTCCTAAAACTCATCTGGAACCAGAAGAGACCTAGAATAGCAAAGGCAACTCTGGGCAACAAAGGCAAGGCAGGAGGTATCACAATCGCTGAGTTGAAGGGATACTACGAAGCTACTGTGATAAAATTAGCATGGTACTGGAATAAAAACAGACCTGAAGATCAGTAGAATAGATTAGAAGATACAATCACAACTTCAAACATATTCAGCCACCTGGGGCCGAACATGTTCACTGGAAGAAGGATGGCCTCTTTAATAAGTGATGTTGGAAAAACTGGCTTTCCATATGCCAAAAACTAAAATTAGACCCATACCTATCATCATACACTAAACTAAAGTCAAAATGGATCAAAGATCTAAATATTAAAACAGAAATACTAAGTCTGCTAGAAGACAAAGTAAGTAGAAACCTTGAAGACACACAGGTAGGCAGAAATGTTATGAACAAAAATCAAACTGCCCAGGAAATACTTCCCAGAATCAACAACTGGGATCTCATCTTATTAAAAAGTTTTTACATGTCAAAAGAGATCTCCAACAGAATGAAAAGAAAACCCACTAATTGGGAAAATATCTTAGTCAACTGTCCCTCAGACAAAGAGCCTCTATCTAGAACATATAAAGAATTCTAAAAAATCAGGCCTCCAAAATTCAAAGACCCAACCCAAAAATGGGCATCTGAGATGAATACACACTTCTCAGCTGATGAAATACAAATGGCAAATAAATATATGAAAACATGTTCAGCATCATTGGCCATTAGAGAAATTCAAATTAAAACAACACTGAGATTCCATCTCACTCCAGAAAGAATGGCTAGGATCAAGAAAACAACCAATAACAAATGCTGGAGAGGCTGTCGGGGGAAAGGAACTCTTCTACACTGCTGGTGGGAATGTAGACTGGTGCAACCACTGTGAAAATCCACGTGGAGGTTCCTCAAAAAGCTGGTATTGGAGGTCCCATTTGGCCTAGCTATCCCACTTCTGGGAATATTCCCAGAGGAATTGAAAACATCATACCACAGAGATATATGTGCACCCATGTTTATACAGCCCAGTTTGTAACAGCTAAATCTTGGAAACAACCCAAATGCCCACCCACTGAGGAATGGATAAAAAAGATGTGGTGTTTTTATACAATGTAGTACTACTCAGCCATTAAGAAGGATCACATTGAGGTTTTTATAGGTAAATGGATGTGACTTGTGACCATATTGTCTCCCTAGTGTAAGAAACTGAAAGAGTAAATAAGATAATAGCATAGTGTTTACTGTAATAAATTAAATGTATGAAGATTTCAGTTAGAATTAACTTTAGAACCCAATATTTGCATGTTGCTGTTCTTTAATAGATATATACATATTCTTCTACTCTGTGCAAAACTATTAGAAGAATAAATGTTTGGTCAGTAACAAATATATTGTAAGCAGACTTCTCCAATTCAGATAGATAGGATTTGCTGTATTAACTTTACACACTTGTTCAAGTAATTTTAAAACTAAAGTGTCTGCCTTGATATACATTAAAGAAAAACATTTTTTTCATTAAGGTACCCCCACACAAGTCTATGTCCAAAAATTTACCAAATATGACAGGGATAGAGGAATATGTGTAATGGAAAACTCTAATAAGTTTTGATAAGCATATATAATATGCAACACATGAAGCAATGCTCAGAAAATACACTAGACTACCATTATAATGAACTAGTATAACCCTTGGTCTGGTATTTGAGATAACCCTGGAAAGGATATGCTATGGTTTCTACCTAGATGTCCCCTCAAAGCCTCATGTGGTCATAGATGGGGCTTCTCCAGAGGAGGCTGAATCTAAAGTGGGTGATGCTGAATTTGATTCATCGTGCAATGCTAGGCTCAAGGGTGCTAGGATTAAGGGTGTGAGTGCTACCCACACTGAGCATCCTGCGTAAGAGAAAAAGGAGCAGGAAGACACAGTTAAGGTCCCTTGCTTGTTGCCTTTGCTGTCTTCTGCCACCATGAACTGCTTCTCCTCTCTGATGCCTGTCTGCCACTCCACCCTGCCTGGGAGCCAGCCGATTACGGGACTGAAACCTCCACAAACTGTGAACTAAATAAACTTTCTCCCCTCTAACTTTGGGTGTCTGGTATTTTGTCTCAGCAATGAGAAAAGTAACCAAGATAGGATATTACCTTAATGGCAATCACCTCTGGAGGTATGTGAGAGCGTGATGAGCTCACTATGTTCCATAGGAATTAATTTATGCTTTTCATATGAAGTTAGTATATATTTCATGATGTTTGTAACGCTATCAAAATTTATTTCATTTGTGCTTACAAAACATCCAAGACAACCAGCTGAAAAGTTAACAATTCAAACCGCAAATGGATGAAAAAGATGTGGTATTTTTATACAATGGAGTATTACTCAGCTATAAAAAAAGATGATCCTGAGGGTTTTATAGGTAAATGGAGGCAACCCAAGACTATACTCATAAGTGAAATCAATCAGAGTCACATTAGTAAATATCGCATTGTCTCCCTAGTGTAAAAAAAAAAACAATTTTTAAAAAACTGAAAGAGTAATAAGATCCAAAATGTACAATATATATTATAATAAGGAAAGGGAAAGAAAGTGCTCAAAATTACAGAACAGCTGGGATAGGGAAAGGAAAAATGGAAGGAAAAGATTATATGTTTGTAGATATACACATATAACTATGTATGTATAAGTACGCAAGATAGATAACTATGCTACTAATTCTGTTAGTTCATTAGAAAGAATAGTCTTGTCGCTGTTTGATTGTCCGATATTTTTATGCCTACATTTCATAACTTGAACAACTACTTCTAAAATAACAATATGTAATATATTGACTAGTATTGATTTCTTACCTTTTTTTTTGAAATTCTGCATTACTTCTACCTCTGTTTTGCTTTTTTAAAATTAAAAAAAGTTAACAATTCAGACAAGCAGTGAATTACTTCACATACATTACAAAATTACAAAATGTACTCTCATTAAACTGGCTAGGTTCATAGTTGTTCCATAAAAAGAAGCATGCTGTAGCCAAACCACCACTAAACTAGTACCAGAAGTCCTGGGGCTTATCTATGCCTTGTCCGTAGGTGCATTAGTTGATCAATTTATTCACCCTCTCTAGGCCGCATTTCCTCATTTGGAAAAAAAGACAGTTCAAATACATGATCTCCAAGCTCTCCTCTAGCTTGAAATTTCTTTTTTATATATTAGGCATAGGTTTATGGAACTATATAGTAGTTAGCTTCTTGAACAAAACAGAAAACAAAATGTATGACTTCAATTCACTGGTAAACTAATAGCATTCAGTTGTCCAATTATTCTTATTCAAATAGATAGTTAAAAAGTAAAACTCTGTTTTACAAAATTTGCATACATGTTATAATCTAGACAAATTAGAAAGGTGTCTAGTTTTCAGGGAATATTGGATATTACCCTTAAATGCAAAGTATTAAATTTTCTAAAAAGCAACTAAAATGTTATATGACATATGAACCAAAAATAATTCACACATTCTACACTGCACTTACCCCCGGGCAAGTTATAATTGGTAAACTCTGTTGTACGGCTAAAACTTACAAACACTCAAGGCAGAAAATTCATTTTACCTTTTTTCCTATAGAATAAGATAAAATAGTATGAAAGGTATAATTCTTCATATAAGGAAACAGAAGAAAAACAATGGGACAGAGGTAGTACGACTGTAAAAGTAAGAGAGAGTCGAAAGGTGCCAAAATCTCTAATTCATATAAAAAATTAGGTATTGGGTTTTAAACATATTAATAAATATATAAAATGGTGAGAAAAGGGTATGAATAGAAGGATACAGTATGAGTCATAGAAAGTGTGAGCGAGAGAGAAACAAACTATGGCTACCTAGAGGCTAAGATCAAAAGGACACAGCACCAGCTGGGCGTGGTGGCACACGCCTTTAATCCCAGCACTCGGGAGGCTGAGGTAGGCGGAGCTTTGTGAGCTCGAGGCCGGCTTGGGGTACAACTCCAGTGCAAGGCTGGGCTGAGCTACATAGTGCGACTCTGCCTCAAAAAACCAGGGCCGGGAGTTTGGCTCAGTGACTTAAGCGCCTGCCCTGGCAAGCACGAGGTTGTGAGTTCAATCCCCAATACCGAAAAAAAAAAAAAAAAAGGGGGGGGGGACACCACCAGACAGAAGAGCAAGCTGAAACTTTGATAAGCCCTAACTTTCAGAAAAGTTGTTTTTAGCTCACTGTCCCCAGAAAGGCTTTGGCCACATGTTTCCGTAGACTTTCCAGACTCCTGGGGCCACTTAGTAGGCGGTGAACACCGGAGCCGTGCTGTCCGACACTGGAGCAACCAGCTCCTGTGGCTATGCAGTACCTGAACCGTGGCCAGTCTGAAACAGAATGCACCACAAGCCTAAATCCACACCCACCTTCAAAAATTGGGTATTAAAATGCAAACACCTACCTTCAAAAATTGGGTATAAAAATGCAAAATATAGCACAAATGATTTTAATATTGATTATATGTTAAAACAGTTATAGGTCAAACAAAATATAAGAATTGTTCAATTCTTTTTCTGAAACTAGAAATTTTTAGGTTGCATGTGGCTTGCATTTGTGGCTCATAACATATTTCCATTAGATAGTGCCAAAGCAGAAATTATGGCAAAAACTTTCTAGTAAAATATACTGTCCTAAAAAAATAAATAAATAAAAATAAAATTTTAAAAATTTAAAAATAAAATATACTGTCCTAAAAAATAAATAAAAATAAAATTTAAAAAATAAAATAAAACATACTGTCTTAGAACGGTAGAAGATAAGATAATGCTTCAGAAAATAAAAGAAAGAGCTGTATACTATGAAAATTAGTATAAATTAAAAAGAAAACAGGGGAGTTATGGAAATGTAAGCAGCACAACGTTCTTTTTAACTGCGATTTGCTAACTAGTCATTAACCAATTCAGATTTTCTCCACTTACATCATCTCCAAGCTAATATTTCTCCTAAAATACTCAAATTATTTTATTTTCAAAAAACTATTTTCTGAATTACCAATAAATGGGCCACTTCAGTAAATTACCTAAAAATATCTGTGTAGTGCTTCTAGAAGTTCCTCACATACACCTCCTTCCTAAGGAGACCAGGAAGCGTCCCAAAGGCCGCCCCGTCTGAGGGTTGCTGCCCTCAAGCGGCTCTGGGGAGCGGCTCCACCGGCAATTAAATGCTCAAGTGGCGCCAGGCAGTGAGATTCTGCTACTTCTCCAAGGGCGCCTTATCTTGTGGAGACTCTGAGTTTCCTAATCTGTTTTTTGTATCTGCCGTTTGGAACTAGAAATCAATCAATTAATCAATCAATCAAACCTCTGCCGTCATGAAGCTGCCCTGCTTCACCACCGCGTCTATGGAAACGCAGCACCTTGAAACTTTTACAAGCCTGCATGCAGAAGTTTCTCCCTTCACTCCATCAGGAGCTGGTTTAATTTTTTTTAATGAGATGTTTTTAAGGACATTACTGCATTTATCTTGCAGAGTAATATTAGTCTGGTCTACCCTGACTCAAAATTGAGAAATGTTTCCATGGGGTTAAGGGCTTGCTCCGTGAATACGAAGAAACTGAGTCACCCAATACGCATGATAAAATGAGTAACAGTACCTTGAAAGTCTAATAAAACGCCCAGACCCAGTGGTGCAACTGGACCCGGTGCCGAGGTCAGGAGCCCAAGGGCGCCCACCTCGGCTTGGCCGCGCCCCGGCGGCGCCCCCAGGACACGCGGGGTCCAGGGAGGCGGCGCCCCGAGGTCGGTCCAGGGCGGGCGACGGCGTGAACAGCAGAGCGCGGGGACAAGCAAAGGAGCAGGAGCAGGAGAAGGAGGAGAGAGCGGAGCAGGAGGCCAGGGACAGAGCGGGACACCGGGGCGGGGAGGGAGGAGGAACCTTTACCTTCCGCCTCCACTGCGCCAGGAGCAGGGCCGCGCCCAGGGCGGCGAGCGCCGCGGGGAGCCGGGTCCGCATGCCGACGCTGCGCTCCGGCGCTCCGAGGGGCTGCGGTGGGAAGGGGCCATCGTCAGGCGGCCGGCAGCGGGGCTCGGCCGGACCTGGAGCCCGGGCAAGGCCAGGCCCGGCCAGACACTGGGCCCGCCCGCACGTGCCGGGCCGCCGCAGAGCCGCGGAAGACGAGTCCGCCCCAGCCAGAAGAGGG
Organism: Dasyprocta punctata; assembly: GCA_004363535.1. Taxonomy (NCBI): domain Eukaryota; kingdom Metazoa; phylum Chordata; class Mammalia; order Rodentia; family Dasyproctidae; genus Dasyprocta; species Dasyprocta punctata. The sequence goes on along the minus strand of RJWM01015694.1, from coordinate 20,880 downwards.
AGCGCAGGTCCTCAGGGTCCTGCGGCCCTTGCTGTGGTCCTGCCACCCCCTGGAAGGCCTGGCAGCCCCCGGCGACCCCTCCGCTCTGCCTGTGGGGTGCTGATTCTGGCCCAGCTACATGCGTCTCTCCCAGACAGGCTGATTTTTCCTAGATAACTGTTCTTCACTGGTCTCCGACTAATTTGGTAAAGTATAATAAACTTCTTTTACTTTCTGTTTTCTTCATTTTTTTTCCCTGCCTGTGAATATGCAGGTCTTCTAGGTCCGAAATGGATCACACAGAAATGTGTAAGCCCCGGCTGAAACCTGATTGATCCTTTGCCAAAGATTAGGGTCAACACCTGAAATACATAGTAAAAAGAGATGAGGGGATAGAAGAGGAACAACACCCTTGTCTATTTTCTCAAAGTATTTCTGATAAAAAGTCTTGGTAATAAAGCGATCTTTGCAAGTTACGTTCACTTATCCTGGAAGACCACAGCTGTGCATACTCCAGAGGAGATGTTCTACACTGATTTTTCCTGATTCTGGAACTGGATTGTTAAATCCTTAGAGGCAAAGCAAGCATCTGACTTATCTTTCATAGTTCTCCAACACACAGTAGGTGTTTAATCCAAGTCGCCAGAATGCAATCTCCTAAAACATTCTGAGGTCCAGTCTAGAGACAATGAACTGAACTGGGAAGCTGCCAATGGCAAAACATAAAAGAGGGTTGACTCAGGTGAGCTTCATGGACAACGGAGGGGACACAGGAGACCGGTGCTTGAGAATCCAAAGATTACCCAAAGGACAAGCCCTCAAGAAAAGAAAGTGGTGGTTTCCAACCAAGCCTTTCCAAAGTAGTGGCACAATGCATTAATTAGAGCAGTTGTCCAACCTGACTATAAATTGCATTTTAAACGTCTGGCTTCAGGCTGCCAAATTGCCCTGAGCTCCTTTGTATGAGTTTCAGATTAAAGTCTGAGGCTTCTCTGAGGGACCTACAGGCTCTGGCAATTTCTCTCTGCCTAACTAACTGTTTGACATTTCTAGTCCTCTGGTACATCAGCGAAGAGGAAGAGGTGAGACGGGCCCGTGGTTCCCCATCATCCGGCCTTAACTTTACTACAATAATTTCAAGTTCAGCTGATGTCCTAGCAAAGAGCTGAAGACTGACCATTTAGCCACAAAATACTGTGTGCAGTTTTTTTAAAACTTAAACTGACCACAAAAATTTGAGGCTGGAAGGGTGTAATGACTGCCCGGCAGCCCCAGCAGGATTGCCCCGCAGAAGGAATCCTCCAGCCAGTCAGCTCAGGCTGCCAGCTATCCCCTCTGCAGGCGCTTTAAAAAGAAAGGTTTTCTCTTTGTAGCCCATTTACCTACCTAGCAACGTTTCACTGAGCATTCTCAGACATCAACCTTTGAAAGCCACACGGTAAAAAGGAGGTCCCACCCTTGCTCTCATACATGATAATGGGGGCGTTTCCAGAGCAGGTCCCTTAGAGCCCGCTCACCTTGCCATCTTTCCCGCGAATAGAAGCCAACCCCTGAACCCTCCAGTTCAGGTGGAGGACATCACACAGCAGCACGCACACACTGGGCCCTCCAGACACCACTGCAGTCCCCCACCTGCTCTCCTGCCCGCGGCCACCTTGAGCCTGGCTTAGCCCAGGAGAGCTTACTGCCCCACCCCAGCCTAGCGCTCCTTAGAAGTCTGCAGAGTCTGACTGTGGAGTCGGTCGCCCCAGGCTTGCCAAGGACTGGAGACTTGGATCCCGTTCCTTTCCAGCTTCCTGCCGCACTGCCAACAGGCCCGGTCCCTGGCACTCTATGGTCCTGGCTGTCTAGGATTCCAGAGGGCAGCCGCGTCAGAGACCCCGCCGGCGACGAGCAGGGCTTCCCCAAAGCCGTTGCGGGGGCGCAGAGCTGGGAGGTGGCAGAGCACCCCGGAGAGGTGTTCCACGGGGCCCTGCTCGGAACCGGCGCGGCCTTGGGGGATTACAGAGCACTGGGGAATCCACCGACCCCGCTCCAGGAGTCCCCAACACCCCTCCCTGTGACCCGGCAAAGCCAAAGCCGCAGCCTCCGGGTCCTAGAGCTCAGGCCCCGGCTCCTGCACGCGCTGCACTGCCCCCGACAGCATCTGGAGACCAGCGTCCGCCGTCACACACTGAGCACGTGGCCACCCGCACCCCCTTTTAAGAAGGGTACATTTCCTTGTCTCTTAAACCCTCGATAAATTGCCAAACCCCCCATGGGCCAGACAGGTGTCGCCCACACCTCCACACAGTCATACACAGGTCCTTAGCTAGAAGCAAGTTTCCCGAGCTGTCTTTGGGGAGGGTGGCATAGAGGAAATCGATGGAAGCCGAACTTACCCGGAGAGGCCGAGAGAGGGGGCGGCGGAGTCTGACAGCAGCGGCGACTTCTCTCGGCGACCCTGGAGCCTGGCCGGGGGCGGAGTGCACACGGCAGTGGGCAGGTGACCGAGGAGGGGCTGGAAAAGGAGAGCCCCGCTCCGGGAGCACCGCGGACGCCGGGGCGCCAGCTGCTGCGGAGTGCACAGAGGGTCCGCTCCTGCGCCTTCTGAATGGGGCTGCTACTGACTCAGCTGACTCCGTTAGCAAACTTGGACCGCTGCCGAGGGCGAGGTCTGCTCCTCCGGCGGGAAGGAGGCTCGCTTTGGGAACAGGTGCAGACCGCGAGCATTCCTTTAATTTTCTACATTCAGAACAATAGGGAGGGGGCTAGGGCTTTGCATCATTGGAACTGCAAGATGTGTAACCTATTTGCGCCCACTCTAGCCCATCCCCCTTCACCCCATCCTTCCCGCCCCTACCTTCCTCCCGCGTCTAAGCCACCCCAAGCGCAGCTGGCAAGAAGCGCAAAGAGAGTCCGGAGTGCACAGGCTCCAGCCCCGGGCCCCTGGCCCCGATGTCCGACCCGCACAGCGCTCGCGTCCTGAGGACCGTGGTCCAGCGGGGGTCACACTGCCCCGATGGGCAGGCAGCGACGACGTGGCCCGGTACCAGTGCCTGTGGAGAGCACGGTTCCGCCCCATGGGTTCCAAGTCACCTCGCCCCAAGCGACACGCACAGAGTGGGGGGCCCCTGCATCCTGGTCCGAGCTCGCGGTCTGTGTCGGTGAGGACGCGGGCGGGAAATCCCGGCCCCCAGGGCTGCAGGGTGCTGTGGACGCCCTGAGGGGAGCCAGAGACGTCAAGCAAAAGGCAATGGCTTTGCCCGCGAGCCAGGCCAGGCTCCCAGCGGGTCCCATTTCTTCCAAACCTTTTCTCTGAGTGGTGCGTGTGTGTGTGCGCGTGTGTGCGTAAGTGTGATAGCACGTGGTTCTGAGTGTGTCTCGGAGGTGCGCCCTTAGGTCGCCTCCTCCCTCCCGCAGCCCTCGCGGTCTCCCACGCTGGGGCCACAGACCGCGCGGCTCTGGAGTCTGTCCGGAGGACGCCGGCATCTTCAACCCGGAGCGCTGGGGACGCGCGTAGAGGCGTCCTCGGGCTGGGCATTCTGCTCACAAACTAGACACGAGGCACCTGAAGTAACGTCGGCAAATGCGGGGCGGGACCGCGCACAAAACAGCTCCAGACTCGCTGCTCACTCAGAAAAATTATCCCTGCCCAGAACTCCCGGGAGGAAAGAAAGAAGGAAAAAGAAGGAGGGGACAGTGATCGCGTGGAGACCCCGTCCCCAAACCTTCCCGAGCACAGTCTTTAGGGAAGAGGACACGCACGCTGCGAATGCCCCGAAGGGCTCCCGGCCTGGGTCACAGCCGCAGATTTTGGCCTCCGTGGCCTTTGCGTTGGACGCCAGGATGTCAAATGCCTGAGGCGGTGAAGACCGTGGGACCCCCTTTCCGCCCTGCGCCTTTCCGGGTGCGTCCAGATCTTACCTTCTCTGGGACGCGTTAAGCTTGTGTTAAATTGTTGGTGTTTGTGGTGGAGGCAGAGTTGCGCGTGTTTATTTAGTCTGGCTGTTGCCTGCGACCCACGTTCCTCGCGGCCCCCCGCTTCCCTCTCCAAGCTCCCTCTCCCGCGCGCACCTCGTCCCCCTTGGAGTCCCGGGTTCCCGGAGGCTCCGGCCTCGGATCCCTTGTCCCACAGCGCGATCTGGCGGTCAGCGGCGACTCCGTTCAACATTGCGGATCGGAGAACCGTGACGCTGTAGACAGGTTCACAAGCCCTGGGGCGGTTGTTCAAACACGTGACATTCATCTGCGTGATTCTGGAGACTGAGAGGCCGCAGGGTGGGAGACGAGGGGAGAGGGACGCGGAGTCTTTCTCGGTGGCCATTCATTAGCCGCGAGGATCTGGTCGCTTTCCATTGAAGAAGTGGTGACCACAGGAAAGAAAAGATCTGACTTCAGGAGGAGCACAGCGCCGCCCTGATTCCACACAAGGCAGATGTGCCTGGGTCCGCTCAGCTCGGTCCGCGCACCTGAGACAGGCGAGACGTCTCTGGTGTTCCCGGCGACTCCTGGCTGGCCGTGTCACGGGGCGGTGGGGCGGGAGGAGCAGCGGATCATCTAGCGTGCAGCTTCTCCCGCCGGGTCTGTGAGGGACTGGGGAGAGAGCGCACAAAGCCCAGAGCCCTGAGGTGGGCGCGCAGAGGGCGCGGTGCTCCTCCTGTTCTGCTCCTCAGGGCAGCGAACCGACCCGCGGGGACCCAGAGCGCTCTCTCGGGTACCGCAGGTAACTGTGTGCGACTCACGTGCGTGTGTTTAATGACACGGTCTGTGAACCTGAACCGACCTGAGCTCAGAGCAGCTGACAGACGGTTAAGACAAAGCCCTTCCCCCGCTCCAAAGTCTGCCAAGTAGCACCTGGGACACTTAAGGGGCTTCTCATGGCCTACTTAAATCTCCCCAGGGAGTGGGTCCTCAAAGTGTTTCATACTGGAGGTATCTTTGCACTCTAGAAACAGGAATCCGAAGACTAATGCCATGCTTAAGGGCAGGCCCTGGGGTGCACTACACCCCTGCTGCCTTCTTGACGGGCTCTGCTCTTAGAGCACCTTTTCAGTGAAGCCCGCAAGCTTTGTGCGTATTTCGCCAACACCTGCTGGCTTGGACTGAAACACAACCTTCCCCATCCACAGGGTGAGCAACTTTGGAGCAAAGAGCAGAAACTGTTGTATTTATCTTACTCGTCAATGGGACTAACGCAAACCTCACATGAGCTCAAAAAGCTGTGGCCACCTAGGAAACCATGAAGTTTCAAAATATACTGCATCCACATACAGTATCATCCAGCTCGCTGCCTCGAAGCCTGAAATACAGCAATGGTGCCGTCGTGGTCAAACAGATCTCAGTTCTCTCAATGGAATTTTTGTGAAGGATGAACTGTGACTAAATGCTCCATTTTCTAATTCTTTGTATACATTTACTAAGTCAGTCAACTACTTTTACAGAGCACTGGCACTCCCGCCTCAGCCAAGTATAAACTGAGATCCTGGACTTTTCCGTGTCCTAAATCTAATGTGGAATGCAGCCTCTGGTTTCATCTTTCTTATCCTGAGCATTCATTCACAAATGCTGCTGTTAGTCACTCAGAACCATGGGAGATTATTTTAAGGCAAACCAAAAGCCTATCTGTCCATAAGAAACTTAAACGTAGTAACAGAGGCCAGAAACAAATATGAAAGCCCAATTCAAGCCAGGTCTAGATAGAGTGTGTAATTGAAAGCTGAAGGACCAATGCTGAAAGTCATTTGGGAGGAGATACACAGGATAGAGGGACAAGACAAAGGACATCCCCAGAAGCAGTCGGATCAACCCAGGAAGGGGGACATTCTGCAGGAAAAAAAGACCCACTTTTTCTCCAAACCTATGAAAAGAAAAAAGGGGGAAAAGCAGTAGACTGTTAAGAAAAAAGTAAGCATACAGCAACCAAGTAATAATAATTATCACAACTACGAAGGAGTTGAGCTTTTTAGCCTTCGTATCCTGCCAACAGTTTAGCCTGCTGAAGTTTCATGGGCTCTGGCAGAACACACAAGGAGTCAGGGACACAGGACTGCGTGGCACACAGCACTCGCGGGAGTCACAGGATGATGCAAAGAGCCAGTGGGCCTTGCCTTCGCAAAGGGCTGCATGATAGGAGCAGAATCTGAGTGTGGGACCTTTTATAAGGGCAATGAGCTCACCTCACCTTTGAGCTGTAGGGATACAGTGCTGGCTATACAGCAAGCAAACCTGCCGTTTGGTCTAGAGAGAAATCATCTTTCCTCTTTTGTCTTCCAAAACCGTTAGTATCCCAGCACCCCAGAAGGAAGATCACTGAGAGCAAAGGCAGTAGACCTGCAGAAATGTGAGATTCCCAGGGAGAAAGGCTTCCCAACAGTAAGGGCTACTGGGAGGTCATCAAGGGAGCAAGCACCAAGGGTTGAAGTGGATCCTGAAGAACTTGTGGGCAAGGAAAACTTCAAAGAGCTGGGTTACTTGCCCTTAGACTAAAATTGGAACAATACAGTGATTAATATGGCCCCGTGCAAGGATGACACAAATTTGTGAGATGTTCCATATTTTTTCAACACGTATGATGGTGCTCGTCTGTAATTCCAAGATTTGGGAGGCTGAGCCAGGGGGATCACCATGAGTTTGAGGCCAGCCTGGGCTACATAATTAGAGAATGTCACATACACACACACACACACAGAAGGAACTAGGAGTGACTCTTTCAGCACAGAGTTCAGAACAAGAAGGTGAAACAATACCGAAGGGCAGGAAAAGTGTTGGGCAAGAAAGCAGAGTGGTTTCAGCAGGAAGTTTGTGAACATAATTGGAGTAGTGATGGTGCTTGCAAGTGACTGAGAACCTGGAATTTCATCCTATAATTGTAAGAGTCTGCGCCATTCGTGGACTGCGGGGGTAGGGGGAGAGAACCAGGGATCTCACCAGGAGGTGAGCCCTGCCTGGAAACCAGCGCCATGCGCCGGCTGCTGCCAGAGTGGGGACAGCCACACCCAAGCCTCTCTCCGTGAGTCTACACCATTCTCGGACTGCAGGGTGGACAGATCCAGGCCTCACCAGGAAGTAATCCCAGCCAAGAAACCATATCGTTTTCGTAGTTTTGTGGGGTTGGACTTTATTCTCTTTTGTTCTGCTTTATTATGTTAAATCTGATTACATCAGCAGCTAGCAGCTATTTGAAAGAGAACAAGACATATTATGGTAGCCACTTTGAATTTACTAGTGGCTTATTTTGAAGTCTTTTATTGCACTCACTATTTTGGTTTCATTGTTTCTATTCTGTTCAATTTTTACTATGTCCGAAAGTATCTGTAGCTATTTTGAAGACAACAAAAGGCATTATGGTAATTATTGTTGATTTTGTAAGATTTTGAAGTCCTGTATCACTTATGCTGGTTTTTTATTGGTTTTATTGTTCTATTTTCCTTGGTTTTAGCCTCTTTAAAATAAATTTTTAAAAAATTATAATTGTAATTTATAGAGCATCTGTTGTCAGGATTTGCAAGGGAATAGATTTGTAGGATAATTTATAGGATTATTTTATAATATTTACCCAAACAGCAAATGCAGAAGAGCACAGGAGATCTGTCCACACACTAGAGACCCAAAGAACCCAACTGAGGCCTGGATCCCATGACACTGTCCTGCATGAGTCCAGCTGAACACCTACAGCCCACGGCAACGCCCTCTTTGAGTTCAGATGGAGGCCTAGAGCCCACAACAATTTCTCATGCAAGTCTGTTTCATGTATCTGCACTGGGAAGGCCAAAGGTTAGCAGTAGAAGCTAGAAAGTCTGCACCAGTGAGGTGTAGGATCTGTGCCAGCCAGGAAGCGATGCTTAAGGTAAGGACTAGAGATCCCCCAAAGAGAACCACAGCCATCCTCAGTGATAGAGAAGACCCGAGTTCCTCTAACGATGAGAACAGCTGGGTTCATATCAGGAAAGCCAGTGTGACAAGCTACTCCAGGGGAATGAACAGCACTCGGTCTTCCTTTCCCCTTGTCCTTTTATGCTGTCAGCAACAATCCTCTGGTGAGTCTTCCACACCCAGCACCACACTGATTCAATTTGGCTGGGTGTTCCAAGTTGCCCATTCATTAATCCACCACAGCACCCACTGTGTTCTAGGTACTACACATTTCCATAAGTCAAAGGCAGCGGCACCAGGATCATGAAGGGTGTGAATCACTCTTGGTCAAGCTGCACGGCTGAGAGTTTCGGGTGCCTCAAAGTCTAGGCATTTGTTTACTGCACTTTGCTACCCTTTTCCGAAATTTGCCTGGTCTCCATTTACCCCAGTTTGTAAAGGGCTTTTATTTCTCAGTTCACTGTTTTGGCACAGGGTGCCACTGTGTTACCTTGTCACATGGCCAGACACCATCTTTTTTTTTAAGTTAATTTTTTGATACAGTCTTGATATACATAAAGATCATTCATCATAGGGAATTTGTACCTGTACATGATATATCTTGATTCTTTTTTCCCTATTTTCCCTCGCCTCTATTCAATCTTTCTTCCCTTCCTTATTTACAAAAGATTTGTTTCCATTTTTTCTTCTATTCTTTTTCTTTTTTCCATTCCTTCCCTTCTCCCTCCCTTGTTCCCCTTCCAATTTGAACATTTTCTTCTACTTTATCTGTCATCTATTTTGGTCCTCACTTGCACTTTCACTTCTCACACAAGAGAAACAATGCAGTATTTAAACATGTGTGTCCAATTATTTCTCTTAAAAATATTGTCTCAAAGTGCATCCAGTGTCTCATGTTTCTCTGTCTTTGTGGTACTTTATTGTACAAAACAAACAAACAAAACAAAACCCACATTTTCTTGAATATTTATTTGTCGTTGGTTTTTCTTCATTCAAGAAGTATCTATTCATTTCAGATGCCCATTTCTGGATTGGATCTTTAAATTGGGGCAAAGTCTGATTTTTTTGAGTTCTTTTTATATTCTAGATATTAGTCCTTTGTCTGAAGAACAGCTGGTAAAAATTGTTTCCCATTCTGTGAGTTGCCTTTTCTTTCTGTTGTTGGTATCTTTTGCTGTGCAAAAGCTTTTTAATGTGATGAAATTCCAGTTGTTGATTCATTGTAATATTTCTTCTGCAATCAGGGTTTTGTTCCTAAAGTCTCTCCATATATATGTCTTCATGATTTTTACCTGATTTATCATCCAGCAGAATTAGTGTGTGTTTTGATATTTAGATCTTTGATTCATTTTGATTTTAGTTTAGCGCATGGTGAACGATATAGGTCTACATTTACTGTTCTACATGTAGAAAGCCAATTTTTCCCAGCACCATTTATTCAAGAGGCTATCTTTCTTTCAGTGAAGTTGTTTGGCCCCTTTGTCAAAGATATGGTAGCTGAATGTGTTGGGAGTTGCTTATGAACCTTCTGTTCTGTTTCACTGATCCTAAGGTCTGGGGTTTTTTTGTTTTGTTTTTTGTTTTTTGACAACAGTGTGCTGTTTTTGCCACAGTAGCTTTGTAGTATAATTTTAAGTCAGGGACTGTGAAGCTCCCTGCCTTGCCTCTGTTGCTCAGAATTGCTTCTGTCATTCTAACTCTCTTCTGGACCCAAATGAATTTTTGGATTGTTTTCTTTAATTCTTTTATTGGGGTTGTTTATTTTGTTTTTCTTGTCTTTTTTTGAGACAGGGTCTAGCTATGCATTTCAGGGTAGCCTTTAGCTCACTTTGTAGCCCAGGCTGGTCTCCAGCTTGCAACAGTCCTCCTGCCTCAGCCTCCCGAGTGCTGGGATTACAGGTGTACACCAGCACCTGTTATTGGTATTATGTTACTGGTACTTTGATCAGAATTGCATTAAAACTGCAAAACAGTTTTGCGAATATGGCCACTTTCACTATATTGGTTCTGCTTATCCAAGAACAAGGAAAATCTTTCCATTTTCTGATATCCTATCCAATCTCCTTTTTTAGAGTACTATGGTTTTCAATGTAAAAATATTTTACTTTGTTAGATTGATTGCTAAGTATTTCATTTTGGGGGATGCTACTGTGAAAGGTACTGTTTTCCTAATTTCTCTCTTAGTGAGTTTGTTATTTGTGTACAGGAAGGTTATTGATTTTTGAGTGTTGACTTTGTGTCCTTCTATGCTACTTAATTTGGTTATTAAATTTAAGAGTCTCTTGGTAGTGTTTTTGGGGTTTTCTATGTGGACTATCATGTCGTCCACAAGTAATTTAAATTCTTCCTTTCCTATCCTTATTCCTTTTAGTCCTTCTTCTTGTCTACTTGCTCTGGCTAATGTTTCCAGAACTAGATTGAATAGGAGTGCTGATAGTGGGCATCAGTGTCTGGTTCCTGATTTTAGAGTGAAAGCTTTCACTTGTTGACAATCTAGTATGAGGTTGGCTGTTGGTTGGTCAATGATTGCTTTATCAGACTGAGATAAACACCTTCTATTCTGATTTTCTGTAGGGTTTTTATCATGAATGGGTTTTTCACCTTGTCAAATGCTTTTTCTCCATCTATTGAGACGATCATGTCCTTGCTTCTGTTAATGTGGTATATTACATTTATTGACTTTCATATGCTGAACCGTTCCTCCATCCCTAGGTTGAATCCTACTTGGTCGTGGTGTAATCTTCTTGATGAGTTGCTGCATTCTCTTTGCCAGTATCTTATTGAGGATTTTTGCATCTATGTACATTAAGAAGTTTGGCCTGTCATTCTCTTTTCTGGTTGGATCCTTCGCTGGTTTTGGGTAACACTTGCTTCCAGGCATGAGTTTGGGAGTATTGATTCCCTCTCAATTTCATTAAAGAGTCTAAGGAGTAATTGTAAGCAAAAATCCACCCCCACCCCAGTCAGTATGCTTCAGTTTCTGTTAGTTGGCTAGGTAACCTCCAGTTTACTTCAGTTCCTGTTACAGTTCCTATTATTTCTATTTTTTAGAAATGTCTGGTCACTGTGATGCATAGCTGGTCACGAGAGTGCATATTATAAAACCAATCAAACACAGCCAAGTACACTGCTTCTTGCTTGCAAACCCCATCAAAATTTCCTTCCTTGAGCCTTTGAGGCCTGACATTTTTATAAGGATTGATTCCTTATCAGTGCCTGTCAGTGTAAAATAATCTGCTTCCAAATCCCCGGTGACATTTTGGTGTTCCAGTGTGCTGTACCATAATGGCATTAGATCATCTCTAAATTTCTTGTAGAATTCAACAGTGAATCTGTCAGGGCCTGGACTTTCCTTTGTTAATAGTTCTTTAAAAATTAACTCTTCAATTTTAGCCACTGATATTGTGTTATTGGGAATTTTTATGTTCTTGATTCAACTTGGTAGTTCATATGCATCAAGGAATCTGTCCATTTCTTCTGTGTTCTCCATCTTATTAGAGTACAGGTCCTTGAAGTAGGTGTTGATGATCTTCTGGATTTCTGCAGGATCTATTGAGATTTCACCCTTTTCATTCCTAATTGCATGTATTTGAGTCTTTTGTTTCCTTTTTTGGATAAGGTTGGCTAAGAATTTGTCAATCTTATTTAATCTTTCAAAGGACCAGCTCTTCAATTCATTGATTTTTTGAATTTTTTTCTTAGTCTCAATTGTGTTAATTTCTGCTCTGACATTTTAAGAAATTACTTTTTTTTGTACTGGAAATCAAACTCAGGATCTTGCACTTGTCAGGCAGGCATTGTACCACTGAGCTGTATCCCCAGCCTAATCTTTAAGATTTTTTCCCTTCTATGTGTTTTGAGTTTAATTTGCTCTTCCTTTTCTATTAGCTTGAAGTTCAGTCTTAGGTTATTTATTTGTGCTCACTCTGTTTTTCTGATTTGGGAATTTGCCACTATACATGTCCCTTGTAGAACTGCTTTCATTGCATCATGTAAGTTCCAGTATGTTGTACTGACATTACCATTTAATTGTAGAAACTATCTAATTTGTTCTTAAATTTCATCTGTGACCTATTGCTTGTTCAGGAGGATGTTATTTAATTACAATGTGTTTACACAGTTTTTGTATTATCTTGCAATTGATTTTCAATTTTATTACACCATGTTCTGCTAATATGCATGAGATAATTTCAATTCCTTTGCATTTACTTAAACATGTCTATAGGCCAGTATGTGATCTATTTTGGAGAAAGTCCTGTGTGCAGCTGAGAATAATGTGTATTCTGTTGTTGTGAGGTAGAACACGCCACATATTGACTAAGTCCGCTTGGTCAAAGGTTTGGTTCAGCTCTGATATTTCTTTGCTGATTTTTGTCTATTTGATCTATTTGTTACGGTGAGGTATTAAGGTCCCTCTTTGCAGTTGTATTAGTGCTTGCGTTGGTTACTTTTCTCTCATTGCTGGGACAAAATACTCAACACCCAAATTTAAAGGAGGAAAGGCTTATTTAGCTCACAGTTTTTGGAGGTTTCAGTCCATACTTGGTTTTTTCCAAGGCAGAGTGACACGTGGAAGAGGGCAACAGTGCATGGTGGTAGAAAACAGCAAAAGCAACAAGAGCAAAAAGAGAGGAGAGTGGAGAGAAGCCTTTCTGTCACTTGTATTGTACGTAGGCTACCCATCCTAGGGTGGGTGTAACACTCACACCCATAATCCAGGGTTAGACCATGAATTGATCACAAATTCTAGAAGCCTGCCCTGGTGACAGCGTGAGGCTTTGGGGAGACAACCAGACACAAACCATACCTGTGCTTTTTGAATTTTCATGTCCATTAATGTTTGATATATATATATATATATATATATACACACATGCATTGGGTATTTGGTGCATATATACTTATGATTGTTATCTCTTCCTCTGGCTTGGTCCCTTAACAAGCATGTAGTGCTCTTTGTCTCTCTGAATCAGTCTTAAATGAAATCCACCTTGTCCCCAAATATAATAACTATCCATGCTTTTTTCTGGGTTCGTGTCACAAGGAGCATTGTTTTCTATCTTTTGACTTTTAGACTATGCATTTCTTTTTTAATTAAATGTGGCTTTTTTGTGCAGCATATTGTTGGATCTTGCTTCTTGATCCATTCTGCCCTTCTGTTTCTTTTGATTGGTGAATTGACACCATTTACATTGATGGTTATTGACTTATCCTTGTCATGTTATTTTCTTGTTGTTGTTACTTATCTTGCCTTGTGGATTAATTCTGTTGGGATTCATTGTTATAGTATTCATTGTTTATTTCTAAAATGTCCTTTAGAACCTTCTAGAGTGTGGCTCATGAATTTCTTCAGGTATTCTTTTTCATGGAAGTATCTTATTTCTCCTTTGATTTTGAAAGATAGTTTTATCGCGTACATCAATGTGGGCTAGGATTTGTTTGCTTGTAGGGCTTGAAGTACTTTACTCCAAGTTATCCTTGACTTGAGGGTTTGGGTTGAGAAATCTGCTGTGACTCTGATGGACTTTCCTTTATAGGTTATTTGTTTCTTTTCTCTAACAACTTTTAATACTGTGTTTTTGTATTGAATTTCTAAAATCTTGGTGTAGTTTTTTGATGTTTTATGCCTTATTTATATGAGTGTCAAATTCTTTTTCCACATTTGGGAAGTTTTCTGCCATTACTCTATGAACAGAATATATAAACAAGCCAATAGTAAATCTAAAATTGTTACCATAATATATCTTGCTATCTTTGAAATAGCTGCTCCTGCCATCAGATTTGACACAATCAAACAAAAGAGAATAAAACCCAACCCAACAAAACAATGGAAATAATATAGGACTTCCAAAACAAGACCACAGGGAATCAACAATGGCTGTAACCCTCAGAAGATCCCCCCCAGATGCCACGCTGCATACCAATATCCTCTGAACCTATGATCAGACCACTGGCCCTAGATTTGCAATGTTTTTTGTTGCTGTTGCTATTATTTTTGTTTTGTTTTTTATGTTCTAATAAAATTTTATTTGTGGGCACTGAAGTTTGAATTTCACATCATTTTCATCTGTTACAAAATGTTCTTTTTTTTCAGCTGGCTTCCTTCTCTTTTTTTTTTATTTACAAAGAATCTACATAAAAATCAATAGAACAGACAAGCAGGTTTAGCAAGGTCATGGTACAAGGCCACAAAGCCATATACAGAAATCTAGTGTTGGCCTATATACAAGCAATGAATAATTCAAAAGTAAAATTGTAAAGGCAGAAGTTACAACATCACAAAAAAGCTTCAAGTAACATTACTGTATAAATCTACCAAAATATATTCATTATCTGTATCCTAACACTAGTCATGGACTAAAAATGATGTCAGACATTCTAGCTGCTCTTACCATGGAGATAAACAGACGTTATCATGTTTAACTATGGTAAAGTGGAGTCATAAGGATGCAGAGGAAACTCCAGCTCTCTTCCATAACCAATTAGTAGAAGTCTTCCATAAATATACTAATAAAGATCAATTTTCCGGGAAGGGAGAAGCACTAGTGGGATATTTCATCTACCAATCAGCCCTAGATATTCAGCATAAACTACAAAAACTTCAAATGGGGCCATACACACCTATAGCCCAATTGCTGGACCCAGACTTTTCAGGGTTGAACACTTGGGACCCAGAGGAGAGACAAAAGTAAAAGGCTACGATTATAGCTGTCACAACTGGTAATGCTTTAAACCTACCCAGGTCATCTAAAGGAAAACTCAGGGACAACTGAGCAAAGAGTTCCTATTTCAAGTGCAAGAGCACTGGACACTGGGCATAAGGTTGCACCAATCCTCTGCCTGGACTCTGATCCAAGTGAAAGGCAACTAATGTGCCTGACTTGTGGCACTGGACAAAAGTGAATGACCATCCCATTAGGGAAACAAAACATGCCCCTACTAAGGTTCCAGCATTGGGAATACCTGACTTAAGGAAACCTTCTTTTTCTACATAACAGAAAACAAAGGAATTACTTTGGGGGTCTTTAACCAAAGGCTAGGACCAGGACTCTGCCCAGTGGCATATTTTTCAAGAGTTAGATGGAGTGGCTGCTGGATGGCCACCATGCCTAACAGCAGTAGCAGCTAGAAATGTACTAACACAGAAGGCTGCAAAATTAACTTCAGTACAGGCTATAAAACCTAAGCCCTCATTGAGTCAGACCTATTCTGAGGACAAAAGGTTGCTTGTTGTTAACAGGAGAATAGCTTCCAGGTATCAAACCATACTCTTAGACATCCCTGAGGTTATCATAAAAACTTACACTACACTTAACCCTGCCTTTTTGATGCACATTGGCCCAGAAGTTAGCCACTCTTGTGAACAAGCCATCTCCCAGACTTGTGCAAGCAGCCAGGACATCAGTGACCTGCCCCACCAAAGTGCAACCCCAAGGAAGTATGGCTCATTGATGGAAGTAGCTTTGTCCAAGAAGGACATCAAAAGGCAGGTTATGCAGTTGTCAGTCACAGAAGTCAAACCTCCATCCCAGGAACCTCTGCTCACAAGGCAGAATACCTCTTACTTGGGCACTGATATTAGGAAAAGGCAAAAAGTTAAAAATCTATACAGACTCCAAATATGCCTTTCTGTTGCTATGTGCTTGTGCATCAATCTGCAAAGAAAGAGGCTTACTGACTGACAAGCAATCATCTATAAATCACATGCAGGAAATTCTACAATTCCTAGAGATAGTCTATTTTCCCAAACAGGCTGCAGTCAGGTACTGTAAAGGGCACCAAAGAGACATAGCTGAGGTAACATTGGGTAATTAAAAGACTGATAGAGAAGTTTTATAGCCCTATAAGACTCGCCTTATTCTCAGTTCTTGAGAAACCATTAAAACCAATCTACATTCCTCAGGAAAATAAATGGGCCTTAGGACAAGGGGGAATGAAAAAGGAACTCTGGTGGTATTTAGAAAACAAACTAGTCCTCCATCAAAGGACATCGGATAAAGTTGTAAAAACACTTCATGATCCCTTCCATATGGGAAGAGATGCTACATGTTGGGTGGTTGCTTCTAGACCTAGTGAAAACTTGAATGACCATTGTCAATGTAGCCTATAATTACCCAGGCAAACCCAAACCTCCTCCTCCCCTGTACAGGGGAAAGGAACATACCCTGGGGAGGACTGGCAATTAGGCCTTACCCACATGCCACCATGAACAGATCTTGGTCCTAATGGACATCTTTAAAGGTGGGACTGAAGTCTTTCCTACCCATTCAGCAAAGGCTAAGGAGATAGTCAGGTGCTTCTTAAAGAAATTATCCCCAGATTTGGACCACCCTGGTCCCTCCAGAGCAACAATGGACCTTATAACTCAGGGGGTACCAAAGGCTTTAGGAATGAAGTGCCACCTCCATTCCACCTGGTGGCCTCAATCTTTTGGAAAGGTAGAAAGAGCCAGTCAGACCCTAAAGTGAGCTCTGGCAAAATTTCCCAAGAGACACCCGAGTCCTGACTCCAATGCTGCCAATGGCACTCATGAGGGTTCATAACATGCCCAAAACTGGGCTAAATTTGAGCCCATTTGAGATGTTATATAAAAGGCCATTTCTATCCTCTGATAGAACAGTGGACCCAGATACCACAAGACTCTCACAATATCTCTTTAAACTGGGCCAAGTACAATAGGCTATCTAAATGCATGGGAGCAGAGTCTTGCCAGTTCCTGGCCAGGGATACCACCTGATGTTTACCTGTAGACCAACTGTTTGCATAAACTTGGAAAGAAGGGACTCCCACAGAAAAATTGAAGCCAAAATGGAAGAGCCCCTTTTCAATGATCCTCGCCACACCCACTGCAGTAGAAGTGACAAAGATAGATAATTGGATTCATCTTTATAGCATTGTGGGAAACGGAATAACAGATATCAATAGGCACAGGAACCAAGTATGCACTCAAAGAGGTGGCGATCATCTGGCCACCTCAGCTCGCAGGGGCTCACACTCTGAACATTTGCGACAGGGTTTGTCATGGTTGATACATTGTGTCAACTTGATAAGTTTAAAAGTTTAACTAAGGGACCTGACAGGGGCCAGGGTCCTCATTCTGTAAACATCCTGAGGCTGCGCAAAAGGAGGGTACAGAGATTTTGATGGCTACACCTGCTCTGGGGCAGGAGGGTGGTAGCCTGCTTACAATGTAAGAGGGAAAGAGGCTTTTTCTACACCATTTTGCTCTTGCTGCTTTTGCTGTCTTCTGCTGCCTTGAAGTGTTGCCTCTGCGCCATGCCGCCCTGCCTTGGAGCCAGCTAATTATGAACTGAAACCTCCACAAACTGTGAGCTAAATAAACCTTTCCTTCCTTAGTTTTGGGTGTCAGGTATTTTGTCCCAGCAGTGAGAGAAAAGTAACTAACACAGAATGTAGTAACAGAGAAGTGGGGTCATTGCTCTAACTGTACCTGACCATGTGGTTGAAGAGCCTTTGGGAACGGCTTGTGGGAAGAGTTTAGAAAGAGTCTGAGATGTCACCTGAAAGAGAGCTGAAGTGATTTAGGCTGTTCTGTCTGGGGGATTATGGTCAGAGCTTAGAACACCAGAAGGCTGATAGAAATCCTGCCAGTAAAGACTGGACTTGGGAGGTTTCTGCTGGGAAGGACTGCATTGCTTGTTGGAGTCCAGATGATGTGTGTTACGGCTTGACGGAAAGTTTGTCTGCACTTCACTCAGACTCAGAGGCTTTGCCTGAGATTGAGGGTGGAGGACTAATTAATCTTGCAGAAGAAATTTCAAGGCAGTCGAATGTTGAGGTGGTGGCACGTGGTCCAAGGAGACTGCTGCAGGTTAAAACATGACAGATGAATTTCAGCTGGAAAGACAAGCAAAAGCAAAAGCACTGAGGGAGGGACTCAAATGGTGGTGTCCGTCTTTGTGAGGGTGCCACCCTTGTGACCTGATGACCTCCCAAAGGCTCCACCTCCAAATACCACCACTGTTGAGGTTAGGATTTCAGCATGCGAATGGGGATGAGGACAGGGCCACATTCGGCCCATGGCAGAAACATCTTCCCTTCAAGGAAGTAAACATCTTAGAAGGGCTGGGGAGACTGTACCTCAGGGGCAGAGTGCTTGCTTGCCTGGCATGAGCAGCCCTAGATTCAATTCTCAGCTTTACAAAAGAAGAAAGTGGGGAGGAAGCGGGAGGGAAAAAGCAGGGAATGCCTTATATGTATATTACAAATTTGACTGGGAAATTTTCTCATGGATTCTTTGTTCATCAGATAGTTACCTTCTATGGACTGCCAGGCTGGCAACGTGTTGCTAAAGAGCCTGCTCAGACAAGCCTTACCTGTTCTGCTAAAGTATGCAGGATGTTGAAAAAGTCAGGAAAGGATAATAAATGAATTCAGAAGAGGAATGCCATTGATATGGTAGGAATAAAATAGTCCAAAAAAGGCAAACAAAAAAGCATGAAAGGAAGTCTTGATAATCTAGTTAAAAAGGAGTAAGTGAATTTAGTATTGTTATAAAACAGCAAATAGCACCTAAAAATGTTTATGAAAGTCTTGTCACAGAACTGTTTTCTTCTAATATTGTATTGTATTCCACTAAATTCAACCTAAAAGCCTCCTTAGATTGTATAGCAGATTGCTTACCAAGATGATGAGTAGGTTCTGCCTCTACTAATTTCAACTTCTTGTGTGACTTCTTCCTGTATTTCCAAAGGCTAAAATTTGTGGTGTACAGATAAGTGTCCAACTTTCCAAATAAATGCTCTACTTTTAAGTATTTTTCCAAATACTGATCATTTACTTATAACTGGTTAAATTTTCTAACAAATTGGCCACATTCTTGGTAACAATAAAATTATGCTGGCCTTTTTCAATTTTTATTCAGTGGGTCTGATGATCTCTCTCCTAAATCTGTATATTAGTGTGTCAGAGCACTGATTTCTTTAACAACTTAAGTTTTCAAAATGTCACTGGAAATTGGGTAAGAAAACAATAAAATTTTCAGCTTTCTACATACCTTTTGCACTGAATTACACTTTAAGAAGTACTATTTTGATGTATAATAGTACTAGTGTCCTATTTTAGTAGGCATTTTACGATGACACACTTTGCAAGACAGACCTGAGAAAACCTAAATAATATTACTAGTCAGTTATTTTGATTAGAAAGTATTCTGGGTAATTTCCATGGTATCAAAATAATCCCAAGATAAAAGAGAAATAACTACATATTTCCATTAATTGCAATATAACAACAAACAAGTACCAGCAAGAACATTTCCATTAAATTTTCTTTTTTAGGAAATTAAATTAAAAAATAGCATTGCAACTTAGTAAGGGGCAAACTGGTTAAAGAACTGAACTTAGAAGCAGACGAAAAGGAAACAAATTGGCTTGAAACAACCTTAAAAATTAGTCAATTGGACAGAGCAAAGGTCATGTCTTTTACAAAAAGGTCTAACTACTGTTTTAGTAACTATGAGAAAAAAAAACTTTCAAATAAGGATTAGCAATACTTTTAACATCTTTGGCTCACATTTAATAGATTAAAATCAGTGACTCTCAAATTTTATTGTCTCAGTCACAAAGATCTCATTATCAAAAAACTGACTCTAAGATCTTCTTTCATGAAAAAAGCCTCTCATCACCATCTTTACTTTTCCAAGTCCCCTATTCTTTCCAAGAATAAGAGTAAGACCTGAATGGTTTCAAAATGGTGGCGTAGTAAGTGGAAAATGGCACAGCAGTAAATAGCAGTAATCCAGCTTCTCTGAGATTCAGAATCCAGACACTGGAAAACAACATGGGAAAGATAAACAGAGTAGATCCCAAAAAAATAGGAAAGGAAAATTAAAAGTTACAGAGAAGTTAACAAGATGGACCACAATGCAGAGAAGGAGATGACACAAGTCTCTACTTTCTCCCTAGCCTGACTCTAAAGCAAGGTGAGCACAGGAGATTCCAGAGCGCTCCAAAGAGAAACAACGGCAATCGAAACAAAGCTGAGTGCTCTGATCTGCAGGGATGCTGCAGTTTTATTCTGACTGTTCTTCCACAAGGCAGGTAACAGCTGGAGACGGATCCCAGAACAGGTGTCTACCATATGGCTGTAGAGGATGGCCTTGGGCACCATTCAGGAAAAGGTTGAGTGTTTGAATTGGACTGGGAACAGCTACAAAGTGGCTTCATTTCAAGTTTCCTAATGATATCTGCCCCCATGGTAACTGGGTGAGACAGCCACAGACAGGGAGCAGGGTGCAGAGACTCGCTGAGGGTTGAGTTTGGGCCAGAAAGGACACAGGCCTGCTCCCTGTGGCCTACAGTCAGTGCTGAGTTTGAAAGTCTCAGGGCTGAATATTCGAGCCTGCGCCCTGATACCTGCATCAAGCCCCGATCTGGGATCTGACCGCTTTCCTTATCTACCGGCGAGAGTGGAGACACATTTCCACTTGGACACTGCCTCAGCCTTGTTAAACAGAAATGCCCTGGAAGGGCAGAGGGCCCTCAAAAAACCACAGGCCTTCAGGCTAGGCAGAGAAAACAGAATTGTGAGACTCCACAAATGCTGATTCTGGAAGGAAAACATTCATTTGAAAACAGATTCTTTTGTATTTTTTTGCTTTTTCTCTCCTTTCTTCTTTGTTCTTCACTGGTTTATTGGGCTGTGGGGAATTTTCCTTTGTCCCTTTTACTTGGTTTTTATGTTTATTCTCTTTTTTTTTTCTTTTTCTTCTAGTTTTTACTGGACAGTTAAGTCCCCAACTTACATATGAGTGCCATTCTGGGAGTACGTTTGTAAGTCGGATTTATTCATAAGTCTGACAAAATGAGTCTTAAACACCTTTGACACAGATATGCAATGCAGACTGCTTTGTGCTTCCCCGCCAGGCCTCCACAGCAGCACTGCTTTTCGTTCTAGGCTGATTTCAAATAGAAATTCAAATATTATCTTAGCCATTAAAAGGAAGGGCTGGGAGTTTGGCTCAGTGGCTTAAGCGCCTGCCAGACAAGTGCAAGGCTGTGAGTTTGAGCCCAGATACCACAAAAA
>RJWM01015693.1:34720-47395 GCA_004363535.1 Dasyprocta punctata | reverse complement strand
AGGGTCCTGTGGCCACTCTTGCCCAGGGGAATCCACTCCTGGCCAGCAGCCAGGGACAGTCTTCCCAAGGAGCAGCAGATCCGTCACCCCAGGACTCCCACCTTCCAGCAGGGCCGGGACCTGAATCCAGGGCCTGCTCCGGCTGCAGCTCCTCAGCCAGGTCAACAAGGCTGAGCAACCGGGAAGGGGCCAACCTTTCCCACTCCCTTCCCTACTCCACCCTGCTGCCCCTTGCTGTGTCTTCAACCCAGTGCCCTCTCCATTGCCCCAGGGCCCTTGACCACGCCCTGATCTTCAGCTGCAACGCTGCCCCACCCTCCACACCACCCCAGCGTGGCGCTCTGGTCTCTGGGATCTCAGAGATTGCTGATCACAGGAAGGTCTGGACTAGCCCGTCTCCTGGACAGTGATGGACTCACAATCCGGAGAGCTGCCTGGCTGCAGAGCTGGAATAACAGTCCCAAGGAACTCGCTAAGTAGCAATGCCCACACTGGTCCTGTTCTCAGGGGCTAACACTACATGTGGCCACTCCATATGAACAGGGGCACAGGTGATGAGGACGCTGCCACCCTGGAAGAGCTCTGCACTGAGCAGGGCCGCCCCAGGGAGCCTGCTCGGGGAAGGAGCTCCAGGGTCACTGCTAACTGGACCGGCAGTTTCCCCAGCACCTGTCGTCCTTGTCACTGGCTGCATAAGACCGACAGTGCTTGTTTTATAGAGCAGACTCCTGGTCCTCAGAGGACAAAGGCTCCTTTTTTGTTTGGTTTTTTGAGACAGGGTCTTGCTATGCAGTTCAGGCTGGCTTGAACTCACTATGCAGCCCAGACTGGCCTCAAACTCCAGTGATCCTCCTGCCTCAGCCTCCTGAGTGCTGGGACTACCACCCAACCCAGCTGAGAAGGGCTCTTTGTACAGCCTTCGTGTCCCTCCCATCACTGCCAAGGGACCCAGGCCAGGGAAGGACGCCGTGTGGGTCCCCTGCCTCCCCGAGCCTGCAGAGCTGGGTGTGGCTGCCGCTCTCCGGACACTCACGTTGCAGCTGTGGTTGATGAAGCGTGCGAAGTTGCCACACTTGGTGGCATCGATGATGGTGTCGTGGTCCACTCGGAACATGTAGCTGCTGCCGATGCCCTCGTCCTCGTACCTCTTCTCCCGCATGTCCGCAATCACCTGGCCCCAGAGGACGGCGTGTCAGGCCTGGCCCTGTGCCCGGCCCAGCCCAGCCCAGCGGGCAGCACCTACCTGGCGGATGTTCTGGCCCACGTACTCAATGACCATCTCGTCGGCCGCGATGGGCTCCATGGCGAACAGGCCCCAGTCATGGATGTGGCTCTTGCAGAACTTAAGTTTCTTTTTCCGGAACTGTGGGATGGGGGGAGGGGTAAGCTCTGGTCCTAGGTCCCCCTTCCACCCTGGCTGGCCCAGGTTGGCCGGGGCCTCACCTTGAGCTGGTTGAACTTGAGCAGGTCGCTGTCACAGCTGCCAGTGAAGGAGGACAGCAGGCGGCGCTGTTCCGACCGTCGCTCGGAGCCGGCCCGGGTGGAGGCGTGGGGCTGCGCCGGGATGCTCATACCCTGCGGACGGACAGAAGGACGGAGGGGCCGGGCCAGGTCAGAGGGAGGGCGCGGCTGCGGGACTGGTGCGGGGCCAGCACGGGCAGCCTTGGCCTGGTCCTCCCTCACCAGGGTGGCTTCTCCCCTTCCTCCTTCCCACCTTCAGCCCATGCACCCCAGGTCTTCCCACAGAAGCGCACGGCTAAACATCTGCAGGGGCGTCGTCAACCCCATCTCCGAGGACCTCAGGGCCTCCTGACCTCCAAGATCACAGCTCTCCCCCGCACCCTGTGGCCTTTTCCACTCAGTCTCTGTGGCCTCCGTCCCCCCCCAGGTGGGCTCCAACCTCCTGCTGTCCTCCCAAGCAACCACTTTCCCTCCCCCAGCCCCCTAAATCTGGCCTGGAAATCCCAGCAACCACACTGCCATCACCCCTGCGGACCCCCGCAGTCACCCCACTCGCTGCTGGCATGAGTTTCGAAAATCACATGCTGAACCGCGTGGCTCCTGCGCCCTCTGCGCTCACCCCCCCGCCCCGGGCCGGCCCAGGTCCACGGAATGCGGGGCTCAGCCAGCCGTGCGGAGTACACTACAGCCCAGCATGTGGGGAGTGAGGGTGCAGTGAGGGTCACAAGTTCGAGCCCAGCCTGGACAACTAAGTGACTTAGTGAGACCCTGCCTCAAAATAAAAATAAATAGATGGAAGATGGCTGGGTACCGAATTCCAGCTCCAGTAATGAAAAAGCAGCCCCTGCCGCCAAATCTGACACCATCACCCCAGCCCCAGGACCCTCCCAGCCAGTCTCTGCCTCTCCCTGCTTTTCCCTCCTCAAGCTGCTGGACCATCGCCACCCGCCGCGGGGCCCTGCCGTGAGGAGCTTTCTTTAATCGTGAACTACTGGATGTGAGAAGCTGCTCTCCTGCCTTAACTTTTTGTTCGGCTTTTTGAGACAGGGTCTGATTACGTGACCCAGGCTGGCCTAGAGCTCCTGATCGTCCTGCCTCAGCCTCCCAAGTGCTGGGATTACGGCATGAGCCACCATGCCCCGCCTGCCTGTTTGCTCTGTGCTGTCCGCACTTCTGGAGGGACCTGCTCGTCTGCTCACGCGACTGCTTCCCACCCCACTGTGTGAGCTCTCCAAGGAAAACCACTGGGCCCCTCAACAGGGCTTTGCCCATGCCGTGTGCTCCCTAAGTGTTTACGGGATTAAAAACAAAATGACACAGTGACGCCCTGGAAACCCTGGCTTCCTCGGCTGCTGGGCCCTGCCCGCCCCACCCGGGACCCTACCTGGGTGTCTGTGGGGGGCTCGTCGGTGCTGGCGCGGCTGCTGTTGAGGTATCTGAGCTTGTCCTTCTTGTCGATGGTGTAGAAGCCCTCGCTGCGGGCGCAGCCCGTCACGTGCTCGCGGATGCCATCGTCCCGTTTCTTTTTCTTAGCAGAGGACAGGCTGGTGGGTGGGCGTGCGTCAAGGGCCACGTGGACACTCTCAGAGCCCCACCCCAGCGGCACCCTCCCCGCCTCGGGCTGGTCTCTGTCTCCACCTCCACCTCCCCATGGCTGCCCACCGGCCAACCCCACCAGGGCTCAGTGCCTCGATGTCCGGCCCTGGCCGAGTTTACTGCCCACGTTCTGCCTCAGTCTCCCACCTGGACACTGGACTGCACTGGGCAAAGTTGTCTCTGTCAGGGACAAAATTCACCCAAGGGACTCAGCAGAGGCCCCAGGAGGTGGCGAACGCTCCATATGTGACCTCGCCGTAATGGGGATCATGCTGGCTTCAACCTTAAGCTTAGGGTAGCACAGTGAGTAACGGCCCAGATTTTAGGTCCAGACCTGCCTGGGCTCAAATCTCAGCTCACTTTGGAGCTGTGACCCTAGGCAGTCGCTTAACCTCCCTGAGCCTCAGTTTAACCCAATGTAAAATGGGAATCCTAATGGCCCCACCTCCCTGAGCTCCCGGGGAGATTCAACATGGTGGTGAGGGGCCAGACGGGGGCAATGGCTGTGGAGTCTAACTCCAGGATGAGTGGCAGCTTGGCCCAGGGCCTGGCAAGGCGCCACACCAGCGCTGGCTGGTAGGTGACAGTGACTGCTGCGGCTGCCCCCGGGGGCCGTGGAGAGCGAGCCCAGGAGACGGCCCCCCAACTGGGCGAGGACAGCCCTCGGACCGAGTCTGGCAGGATATAGGGGTGGTAGACCCAGAGCGTGTCGTTGAGCCAGTCCATGCCATTGTCCTGCTGCAGCAGCCGCTCGTAGGTGACGCACAGGAAGCGGATGTCCTCCTCGTCAATGCCGCCGTTCCAGATGTCATACAGAATGGTCATCTCTTCGAACTCCGAGCGGGGCCGGAAGAGGGGCTGGGATGGCGAGGGCTCGGGGGAGGCCGAGGGAGCTACTAGGGCCTCGTGGCGTTTCTTTGGGGGCCGGCGCCATGGGCCCCGCACCTTGGCCAGCTCCGTGTACTCCTCAGTGACTTCGTCGCGCCCACGAGGGCCTGGAGGGATGGCCTCAGAGGGCCACTGGTTGTCCAGCTCCTTGAAGGGCAGCTTGGCGGGCTCGATGGGGGGTGGGGGTGGAGGAGGTGGCGGTTGCGGGGGCAGGGGCGGTGGGGGGGCTGGGATCCCCGCGTTCCGGAAGTCCAGGGTCACGGCCCGGGGGTCATGGGTGCTGGGGAAGAGGGGGGCCTGCGGCTGGCCTGGCAGGAGCAAGAGGTCCCTCCCGAGGGTCACCCCTGTGGGTGGCCGGACCAGGGGCCCATCCAGGGATAGCATTGACGGTGGGGACCGCCGGGGCCTGCCCGGCTTCCGCTTGATGGGGGGCGGGCAGGGGGCCAGGGGGGCAGGCAGCAGGGGTGGCAGCTGCCCGGGCGCCCGAGCCTGCGCCCTCAGGACGGGGACGGGCAACGCCAGGGGCAGGGGCAGGGGCAGGGGCAGCGGGAGAGGCAGGCCCGTGTCCAGGAGCACCGGGGAGGCCAGAGGGCCAGGGCGCTCGTCACGCCGGCCAGTAGGGAGGGGACACACGGGGAGCAGCAGGGGCCCACTGGGCTCGGGGAAGGTGGGCGTGAAGCTGAAGTCCCTGCCTGGTGTCCGCGGGAGCCCCCCGCTGCCCAAGCTGGGGGACTGGGATGGGTAGGAGAAGGGGCTGCCGGGCACCTGCGGGGAGCTCAGGGACAGGCTGCTACTGCCCCCCGAGAGTGGGGGCTCCCCACCGGGAGTGGCCGGTACTGTCTCTGTGCTCTGTGACTTGGCCAGGCTGCCACAGAGGCCCGGAGTTCGAGGGGGCTGGTCCTCGGGGGGGCGCTCCAGGGGCATGGGTGGGGGCGGGGGCTCCGGGGTCTTGGGTTCTGGGGGCGGGCTGGGGGGCCGGGGTGGCCGGGGCGGCGGCAGGGGTGGCTGCGGGGGCAGGGACGGCATCGGAGGAGGCTCGGGTTCTGCTTGCACATCTTGCTCTGCGGAGAGGGGGACAAGAACGGGAGCCCGGTTACTGGGTTCTAACTCGCGGTGCCCTAGACTGCTGCCCTACTGAGTGCTCTGTCCCTGCTCCCGGGGGTCGGGCACGCAGCAGGTGCTTCACCAACACTGGCAGGTAAATCAAGGACACAGGAGACAAAGGATCAACTTTTCTGTCTTTCTTTTTTCCCCCTTTTGATTTTTTTTTTTTTTTTTTAAAGACAGGATCTCACTATTCAGTTCAGTCTGGCCTTGAACTCACCATGTAACTAACCCAGGGTGACCACACACTTGTGGTGATTCTCTTGCCTCAGCCTCCCCAATGCTGGGATTGTGCCTGGCCCTCACTGTGTACAAGCTTCCTAATGACAGATACCGCTGCTCGCTCGGTCCACTGCTGTATCGTACACGCCTAAAACAGTACTGCAGACAACAGAACCTTAACACCGAGCTACCATTCAAACGCCTGTGGCCAAAGGAATAAAACAAAATATAGTATGAACAAAGCAAACCAGCTTGCTCTCCTCTCCTGAAGGGCTTAGGCAAAGCGGGTAAAGGCACACTCGCCTCCCTAAGTTAAAACACTCCCTAGCAGCCCTGGCTACATCTCGGGAGCCCGGCAGCAGCACTGCCTGGGGCCCGGGTGCTGGACTGCACAGAGGACACATCTGTGACTGCCGAAGCTCAGCTGACGTCACTGTCCGAGGCTTCTCCAGCTTTGTGCGGCTTGGGCAGGGGAGTGCGGGCGTGGAGCCTGCGGCCCCTCTCCCCTGGCACAGTACCCCAGAGCTGCCCCCCACTTTGTAAACAGCTGCCGGCTGGGGCCCACAGTCCCGGGAAAGCCTAGTCCTGAGGAACGAGGCCGGCCATGGTCCCTGAGGCTGCAATTCCAGGGCCAGGCTCGGTGCCAGCTCGATGGGCGTCATGTCACTGCCCCATGCGACCGTACAAGGCAGGTGCCTTGCGCAGATCCGTTCCAGGGGAATCCGCTTCTGCTGGCGAGGCTCCCGCACCCGCCCACCCGCTCCCCGCGAGGTCGCACCCCTACCTGGCGATCGTTCTGGGGACGCAGGGACTGGCGCCTCTGTCTCCTTGGGAGGGGGCTCTGGCGACATCGACATGGTTGCTTCCTGGTTTGGGCTCGGCTCTTCAGGGGACTCCTTGGGCCCCACTGGCTCCTCGCCATCCACAGTCACAGGGGGCTCCTCCGAGATGGGGGTCCGCTCCCCAGGGGCTGCGTCCTCAGCCTCAATGTCCACCTCTCCTTCTGGGCCCAGCGGCTCCACGGTGGGTGTTCCTGGGGCCAGCATCACCTCCTCCCTGCCCGGCTCAGCAGTCTCAGCCCCTGCGGGAGGCACGGTCTCCTCTGCCACTGCCGCCACTGCCGCTGCCACCTCCTCTTCCTCCTCTTCCTCCTCCTCTTCTTCCTCTTCCTCCTCCGCTGCCATCTCCTCTTCATCCTCTGAGGATGAGGACGAGGACGAAGACTCGGAGCTGGACCCAAACTCTGAAGACTCGGCGCTCTCACTGGAAGACTCGGCGTCAGCCTTGGACATGACGATGCTTGCTGTCTCCTCTGGACGTGGGGACACAGAGGGGCCCATCACCACCTGTGGGATCCCAGTCCCCTGCCCAACACCTCCCCAGAACCTCATACCAGGGGGCCTGGCTAAGCACAGCCCTCAGACAGGGCAGTGGCCTGCAGCAGGTTAGTTAACTGCTTTCTTTTCCTTTCCCTTCTTTCATTTCTCCTTTCTCTCTCCCTTTCCCTCTCTCTCTCTGGCACTGGGGACTGAACCTAGGGCAGTGATGGTGCCCCTTTAAGAGCTTCCAATAATACAAACAGCCTCCTGGAGCACGGGTGACACAGGTTCACCGCCACTGATCCAGGGCCTTCACACCGAGCTACATCTTCAGTCCTTTTTATATTTTTCAATTTGAGACAAGGTCTCACTAAATTTCCCAGACTAGCCTTGAACTTGTGATCCTCCTGCCTCAGCCTCCCAGGTGCTGGGATTATAGGAGTGCACCACTACACCTGGCCATAGGGCTCATTTCATTTATTTACTTTTTTGGTACTGGGGATGCAAGTCACGACCTTGCACTTATGAGGCAGGCGACTGAGCTGCTGAGCTAAATCCCCAGCCTGTTCATTTTATTTTATTCTATTTTTTGGTACTGGGAATCGAACTCAGGATCTTAGACTTGCCAGGCAGGCACTGTGCCGCTGAGCCACATCCCCGGCCCCACCACGTTCATTTCCAAGTAAGCAATTCTGGGGTGTTCAGTGTGTTCTGAATGCCTCTGGCTGGTTCTGGCCCCGGGCAGCCCCTCGAACCCAGTGCCTAACTGCGCGCCGTCTCTCACCTGCAGTGTCTCATGGCGCCCCGGCTGTCACCCCGCCTGGTCCCTGCGGTGACGGCCACCGCTGCTCACCTCCTTCCGAGTCCCCTTCGTCCTTCCCGCTCGCCTCTGACAATGCGGCCGTGTCATCATCATTCTCAGACTCTTCCTGGTCATCACTGTCTTCGTCGTCACCCTGGGGGACAGGCAGAGAAGGACGGCTGAGCCCAGGCCCGGGTCCCCGGGGCAGGGCCTGCACCTCGCAGCTGCCCGCCTCGCACCTTTTCCGACGTGGACGAGGTCGATGAGGAGGACGAGACCCGGCTCCTGGGGTCTCGCTCACTGCCCGCCTGGTCCTCCACTTCCTCTTCTTCCTCCTCCTCCTCCTCCGTGCTCTCCCGCTCCTCCTCCTTGTCGGACGCCGAGGACGAGGGCGAGGAGGTGGAGGAGCCCGAGGACGAGGATGCCGAGGAGGACGAGGACACTGACAAGGACTCCTTCTCGTCCTCCTCCCCGCCGCTGTCCAGCTCCAGGGGCCGCGCTGGCCGCCGCCGCACGCCCACGCCCTTGGGGTCGCGCTTGGCCAGCTCGCAGGGGGCATCGGCCGGGTCGCGCTCACGCTCGCGCTCGGACTCTGGGGCAGGAAGGAGGGCAGTGAGCCGTGTGGGGGCCGGGGGGTCGGGGTGGGGGTCAGTGGGGAGCGGTGGGAGCCTGGGGACGTGGGGCTGGGCCGGGCGCGCACCTTCGTCCTCCTCGTCCACCGAGGTGGAGGGCCGCAGCCGCTTCTGGTCCCCGGATGAGGCCGAGTCCGGCGGCTCCTTCCTCTTGACCTTGAAGGAGGGCAGGCGGATGGCCCCGCGCAGCCCGATGCCCAGCCCCAGGCCCTCGTAGCCCAGGCCCTCGCCCTTGCCCCACGACTCCAGCAGGCACGAGGCGATCCGGTCTTTGGGCTTCGGCCTGTCCTCGTCCTTGTGCTCCCCTGACTTCACGGGGGTCAGCGAGGCCTGTTGGGGGAGGGGATGGTCACGTCGACGGTGCTGCTGCCACCCTTCCCCAGCGGTGACAAGAGTGGTAGTCCAAAAGCAGCACACATGCCGTCAGGTACAGCTCTGCACCCAGTCTCACATGGAAGGGTCACACTGTCCTACTTCTGCACCCACAAACCCAGCATGAGAGTCCATACGTCTCTAATCCTAGCACTTTGGGAGGCTGAGGCAGGAGGATTCCAAGTTTGAGCCCAGCCTGGGTCACTTAGTGACTTAGCGAGACTGTCTCAAAAGATAAAAAGGGATGGGGGTACAGCTCAGTGCAAAGGCCCTGGGTTCAGTACTTCTGCACCACCCCCGAAACACACACAAACTCAGCACCCACAAATGGCTTCACTGAGGCTGCCCCTGCGGTCTCCAATACTGTGCCTCGAGGGACGTGGGACAGGGGACCTGGACTCATGGAGCTGGGTTGAAGGGTTTCAGGTAGCAGGGCTCTCCAGGCAGGGGGCGCTCTATACCCACCATCAAGGGATGAGCGACCAGTTAGCGACCAGTTAGCTGTTCCCGCTACTCATCTGGTAGGGCTGACATAATTAAGTCTCATAAAAACTCATCCCACAGCGGTGCCCTAGGGTTCATGCGGATTTTATGGTCCCATTATACAGATGAGGGACAGGCCCACTGGTGTCGCTCGCCTGGGCTACAGTGAACAAGCTCGTGGTCCTGGCAGCGCTGCCCACAGCATGCTGAGGTTACGGCAAAACATAGCCTCGGTCACCTCTGGGCAGAGGGGACCCAAACGAGGGCTGTGATCAAGGGGTTTTTAAAATATTAAAGATGCCAGGCATGCCTGTGGTGCTAGCTACTCAGAAGGCTGAGGCAGGAGGACTGTTTGAGCCCAGGAGGTTAGGGCCAGTCTGGACCGTGGACAACATAGCAATATCCCATCTCACAAAGAGAAAAAAAAGAAGGAAAGGAAGATGTCCTCTCTCATGTAGAGAGAGGGGTTGCAGATAATTTGTAAGACTGCCAGAACAGTTCTCTGTGAAAGAGGCTAAGAGCGGTCGGTCATGCCAGGACAGGACATCGTGCCAAGGTGCAGGGAGGACACTGTGCTCTTGCCGGTGCCGCCGGCCCTGAGCGGCCCCCCTGGGCACACGGAGCGGGCGTGCGGAAGTGGATTAGAGCTTCCGCCTCGCCGACCGTCACCCACAGTGGCCGGCAGCGT
Organism: Dasyprocta punctata; assembly: GCA_004363535.1. NCBI lineage: Eukaryota > Metazoa > Chordata > Mammalia > Rodentia > Dasyproctidae > Dasyprocta > Dasyprocta punctata. Next base: position 37,828 of record RJWM01015693.1, on the reverse strand, counting down.
GTCCAGGAAGGCGATACACGCAGCGGGGCCCAGACTCACCTTGGCCATCCGCTCCTTCTTGTCCCACCACTCATCGAAGGCCCGGAAGGCCACCACCTCCACCATCTTGCGGTTCAGGTCCCGCTTCATGATGGCTTTGAGCTCCTTGAGCACCACCAGCAGGACACCATCCACCGTGGCCTTGTGCGGGTCCTCCTGGCGCGGCACGTAGCCCGGGGGTGGCACCGAGGGGTCGAACTTGGGCAGGGGCGGCCAGTGCTGCCCGCGGCTGGGGCCGCTGCCGCCCAGGGAGAAGGGCCCGCGGTAGGGCGGTAGGTTGACGAACTGTAGCCCGGCCGAGGCGGCAGCAGCCGCGGCAGCCATGAAGGGCGGGTAGGGACAGGCGCCCTGGCCGGTCATCAGCCGGCTCAGCATCTGCGTCTGCATCTGGAAGGACATGGGCATCCCGCCCCACTGGCCCCCCAGCACGTGGCTCATGTCCACCTGCATCACGGGGAAGAGTCCGGGCGGGAAGGGGGGCAGCGGCGGCAGGATGGGCGGGGGAGGGACCCCGGGGGGCGGCGCCGGCAGGGGCGGTGGGGGCACCGCCACGGCGGGATGGGCCGGGGGTGGCGGCGGGGGCGGGGGTGGGGGCAGTGGCGGTGGCATGGGGAAGCCGGGCTGCGGTGGGGGTGGCGGTGGCGGCGGCGGCAGCGGCGGGAAGCCCGGTGGTGGGGGCAGCGGCAGGCTTGGGGCCAGCACATTGGGGGCTGCCACGGCCGCTGCCCCTGGGGTCACCACCATGGGCTTGGGGCAGTCGGCGCTGGTGATGGGGGCCGAGGGCATCTCGTCGTCCGAGATCTCCATGTCCTCTCCTGAGGACTGGTGGCCCTGCAGGGAGAGCAGCGAGGGTAAGGAGGGGAGGCGGGGCAGCTCCTGGGTCCCTGGAGCACAGCCTCTTCCACAGGACTCCAGGAGCCAGGCATGGTGGCGCATGCCTGTCATCCCAGGGCTCATGAGGCCGAGGCAGGAGGATGACCGCGAGTTAAAGCCTGATAGTGAGACCCTATCTCGAAAAACAAAAAGAGTCAGGAGACCAAGGTATGATCCCAAGCCACTTGGCCACATATCTGTCACTCAGCCTCTCCAAACCTCAGTTTCTCCAGTTTCATAAGGGGCACTACAGTACCTGCCTCACTGGGTTACCACGAGGAACTACGCATTCATTCAACAAACATTTGCTCAGCATCTATGTGCCGGGAACCATTCTAGCTCCAAGATGGGACCAAGACATCTTGCTAATGTGGAACTGAACTTCAAGACAGAGGAAGGGAAGGATAACTAGCAGGAAGACAGGAAGTAGGTAGCAGAGTATCACATAGAGAAAGAAAGCTGGGGAGGGAAGAGGTGGCCCAAGGTCTGCAGATTCCTTTTCAGTCTGAGTGCTTGGGTTAAGGGTGTGCTTAGAGGATGAACCCCGGGTCTCCCGCTCCCGCAGGCTCTGTGTGCCCAGAGACCTCACACACAGTAACTCAGCCCAGCCTTCCAACCACCTGCGAAGGACACGTTATTTCCATTGTCACTGATGAGGAAGCCAGGACACAGCTGAAGTAACTCGTCCAAGCCAAGGCAGAACCCAAATCCCTGCACTCAGGAGCCCGGGCAGGAGGACTGCTGGTCAAGGGCAGTCTGCACTACAGATTAAAAAGACCATGTGTGGACCCCCAAAATCCCAAAAATACACACACGCACACACACACACATACACGAACACCAAAGCAGGGCTCCACTCTGATTCCTCCGACGGGAAGAAACAGCGCACAAGCCAGGTGTGGTGGCACATGCGTGTCATCCCAGCGCTTGGAAGGCTGAGGCAGAAAGAGTCCTACAAATTCAAGGCCAGCCTGAAACACACAGTGAGACCCTGCCAGAGAGAGAGAGAGAGAGAGACAGAGAGAGAGAGAGAGAGAGAAAGAAAGAAAAACAGATAAACAGATAGACAGACCAGTCAACCAACCCTGACTGGGACACTTGCCCCTCCAGGCCTGCAGCTGGAATGCAGAACACGGTATGGGCTGAATGGGGGAGGAGTCAAGGGTGGCCCAGGGCTCTGGAGACCTGGGGCTTTGGGGAGTTGGCTGCATGGGTGGGGGTGTTCTTGCGGTGGGGTGGAGCCAGGCCCACACTGCTCCGTAGGTAGAAAGAGGCAGGCAGCGCCAGGAAGGCCAAGAGGGAGCTGATGGAGCCTCGGAGGGAATTTGGGGGTGGGTGAAGAAGAAGAGGAATCCAAACCTAGGAAAGAAGCAGGAAGCTTTGGATTTTGCTAGGTGCCCTCCACACAGACACACACACACACACACACACACACACACCACACACCACACACCCTCCCTTCCTCCCTCCCAGGGCCACCTTCCTTGCACACGAGGGGCAGGCAGACGCTCCACAGAGCCCCCCCATGGAGAGCGAGTCCCCGCCAGCACCTGCGCGCAGCAGCGGGAGGGTTAAGGCCGCCGGCAGCCAGCCAATCACAGGCCGGATCCCCCGGGCGCAGGAGCCCACGGCAGCCACACACGCGGGCTAGACCGGGAGGCAGGCGCTCTCACGGTCCGGCCTGGCCCCGCATGATGAAACTGAGACTCAGGCAGGGAAAGTGCCTTCCCTGAGGTCACAGAGCACCCAAGTGGCAGCTGCAGCTCAAGGTCTGAACCCTGCGCCTGTGGAGACGACAGCCCCCCACTACTGGTCCCCGCGGCCGGGCTCTCCCTGCTCCGCCCCCTCGGGCCGCAGCCCTGACCACCGCGCTCACACCTAGACCCACGGAGGGGCCGCCCCGAGCCTGGGTGCTGCTCTCCAGGCCGCCAGCAGGGGGCCCCCGAGGTTAACCCTGGGGCTCAGCCCCTCTGGGGTCCTATCCGGGTTCTCTCGTGGGGCGCCCCGGACTCCCACTCAGGGTCCTCAGTTTCCCCTTCCTTACTACGGCCCGGTGGGGGCTTCTTGGCACAGTAAGCACCCCCGACCCGGGGCCGCCCCGCCCCCTACTTCTGTCCATTTGTCAGCTCTCCCGCCCCCCCCCCCCCCCCCCCGTCTGCACCCCAACGCCAGAAACCGCATCCCTGAGCTGCTGGC
>RJWM01015693.1:7425-34620 GCA_004363535.1 Dasyprocta punctata | reverse complement strand
AGGACACCGGACAGTCAGCGCTGGCCTCTGGTAACCTGCTCCCCCACCACCTCTGCCACCAAATGACCCCTTCCTGCTTCCTCCTGGAGCTGGCAGCCCGGGAAACCAGCGCTCACCTGCCCGGCGCTGCGCAGAGCAGCAAGCTTTAAGAGAGTACAGTTCTCTAGCCAGTCCCTCTTTCCCCGGCTGACCTGAGCACCACGACCAGCCCTGCTCGTTCCCTCCTAAGCCACCCAGCACAGGAGGGGCGGAGGCAGCCCCACAGCTCTGACCCTCTGTGGTCTCTGCAAACACCACCAAACAACCTCAAGTCTCAGTCAGGACTCCACTGACACAGCAGCAGACCTGGGCCATGTTTTTTCCCCTTTTCTCCACAGCAGCTAGGGAGCTCACAGCCAAACCAGCTGCTCTGCCACAGCCCTGGTGCTCTTCTGCAGCTTTTCACTCTCTCAGCTCAACTGTTCCCTTGGTTTCCCTGACCCTGTTATCCCCGTCTTAGCCAGTTAGTTATCTTAAAATGCTTCAAGGGGGAAAGAGGGGAAGGTTAAGCAGACAGAATCAATCCCAGACAGATGGAAAGACGCGGGCTACCTCATCCATCTTCTCTGAAGTTGGGGTCCTATCTCCACCCAGGTCCAAGGTCACATCAGCTGGAAGCCCAGAAGGGTCCGGGGGGCCAGGCTCAGGTGGGGGCCGAGGCCCCAGGCCCAAGTCCAGCTCATCATCCTCATCTGAGTCGGGCAGCGGGGTCGGGCTGATGTCCTCCAGGCCCGTGCTGGAGGGCGGCGAGGAGGGTGGCGAGGGGCCGCGGAAGCCCGGCTGGGAGTTGGCGCCGAAGGAGGCGAGTGGGGAGAGCTGGGAGGAGGAGGAGGAGATGGGGCTGCCCTCCATCTGCAGCTCGGTGTCTGAGTCCTGCTCCCGCAGGAAGGGCAGCTTGGTGCGCTGCTCCTTCAGGAGCATCTCGATGCGGGAGTCCAGGCTGTCGTGGGGCTTCTCGGGGCCCGCGGGCGACGACTCCAGTGTGGGGGTCCCTGGGCTGTCACAGGGCTCGGGACTCCAGCCGAAGGTCGGCTGGCCGCCCAACTCCATGCTGTTGGTGTCAGGGGGTGGTGGCCCAGGCGGAGTGCCCGGCTTCTCCTTGGCCAGGGGCTCGGCGGGTGGCAGCGGCGGGGGTGCCGGTGCCCTGCGGAAGTCCCCACTGTCCCGGGCCCCGAAGGCTGCAGCAGCTGCGGGTTCCTCTGGGGGAGGCGGGAACGGGGGCGCTGGGGTCTGGTATGGGGAGAAAGCTGACTTGAAGCTGGGGGTGGGGGCCGCCTGGGCAGGCGGTGGAGTGTGGGCGAAGGTGACCGAGTCCTGCGGCTGGGCCTTGAAGGCAGGGCCGCTGCTGCCCCCAGTGCTGCCCATGGCCCCGAATGGGAGGTCCGAGGAACCCCGGAAGGCGGCGGTAGCCCCAGCCACGGCAGCCACTGCAGAATTGTGGACGTAGTGGTGCTCGTGGCGGCGGTTGTAGGCGTCCGTGAACTTGCTTTCGTGGCGCCGAGCCTTGAAGGCGGTGGCTGGGTCTTGGCTGAAGAGGTAGGAGGGCGTGGGCTGGCGGCTGGAGTAGCTGGAGTCTTGCGAGAAAGGGGTGCCCAGGCGCGGGGTGAGTGGGGTGCCCTGGCCGTAGGAGTTGGGTGTGTCCAGCCGGCAGCTGGAATAGGCTGTGTCCTGGGAGAAGGGCGTCCCACCGCTGTTGGGGGTGACAGAGGAGGAGCCAGAGCCACAGCCTGCAGACAGACTGCCATCCTTGAGGCGCTTCAGGGCGTCTGACAGCTGGAGAGAGACAGAGATGTGAGGCCCCAGGTGTAGCAGGGTTGCTCTTCCCCTTCTCGCTCTGGCAGCCAGGGAACTCAGAGCAAACCATTCCACAGCATAAGTAAAGGAAGTGGACTCTTGGGATGGCCTTAATATTTTTCTACTCTAGAATTAGCCAATTATCTTCGGGAACTTTTTGAGGAATTTTCTTAATCCCAGAGCCAGAGAAATAAAGAAGCCCCTGACATCTTGGTAGAAGCTGGATTTCCTTCTAGCCTCCAGGGATCAGACCTCAAAAGCAACCAGGCAGAGCCAGGCGTGAGGAGAACTAGGATGCTGGGATAGAGAGGGTGCCACGGGCTCTGTTCTGTGCAGCCCCACAAAGTCTTTGGATCTGAACAGTGTGAGACTGGAGGGCCTGACAGCAGCCTGGGTGACCGCAGCGGAGGTGACTCCCAGGGGTGGTGGCCGAGTTGGGACGAGCTGGTGTGAGGCTCCCTGTGTGGGGTTGGCAGGTGAGTGTCTGTCCCAGGAGGCAGTGGTCTGGGCTCTGGAGTTGGGGGACTGAACCCCACTTTCTGGGGGCAGATGCAGAGGGGTCCTGAACCTGGACACTAGGACCCCTAGACAGAGCACGATTCTGGCATCAAGGTGAAAAGGAAGGGACAGTCCATGGAACCCCGAACTCTGCCTGAGAGCTGCAGGGAGGTCCCTTCTGTGGAGGCCAGAAGCCTCCACAATGCGATGGGGTCCAGGGCAGCAGCTGAGCACAGGCTGGGAGGACGAGGCCCTGAGAGCCCCTCAGCTGGGCTGTGGCAGCCTGGGGGTCTTGTGGGGACACTGGTGAGGCTCAAGGGGTGGGGGCATGGGAGGGGGCTGGTGACCACCGACCTGCAGGGTCTCATTCACAATCGGAGAGATGGCGTCCAGCTCCCCCACCGGCAGGGTCTGGGGGGTGTACCGGCCGGTAACCAGCAATTCATAGAAGCGCATGCGGGTCTCCCCTGGGATAGGCAAGACAGGAGGGACTCAGTGAGCTTCCAGGACAGGGGAGCCCCAGTGGGGACGCCGACCTGCCTGGCCTCCTGAGCCCCAGGCCTGGGGAAGCCTGTGACCCTTCCGGGCGCTCCCACCCTGCCGGCTCTCCACCCCATCCTTCCTTATCTGCTGGACAAAGATGTAGAAGTGCCTGATGCTTCTGATCCTGACAGTCAGAGTTTTCATTCCTTGAGGGGCTGGGACGCCCCATCCAAAATCGGCCCCTTGTACAGAGTCCCCTCCTGGACCATGGTGCCCAAAGAAAGGCCAGGTTCCTCCCCTCCCCCCTCTCTCCTTTTACCTTCCCACTAAACAGGCAGCCAGGACACAGAAAGTCTGGAACACTGAGGTGACAGTTTGTGAACTACCTGAAGCCAAGTGACCCGACAGTTTGCAAAACACACTCTAGTAGCATATTGCTGTGACAGCGGAGGACCCTGGAGGGCTCCGAGCTGGCCCAGGGACTGCTGGGGTCTGGGCACATCCCACAGAGTCCCCCGGCCTCCCCCCACCCCGCAGACCTCCGTCCCTCTGAAGAGGTCTTCACAGGGCAAGTCGTTACTGATATTTATAGCCTCTGTAGAGCCCCACAGGCAGCCGCTCACATATGCAAAGGAGACGAATTCCTTGAGCAACACTTTACACTTTGCTGGTCTCTTTCTTGAAATACAAACTTAGGGCGGGCGGCAGTCTCCGAGGGCCCTTTTTTTTTTTTTTTTTTTTAGAAGTGAAATTGTGGTGAGACGGGGCTGCTCCTTAAGATGTGGGCACGTGATGGAGGAGGGGCGGCACACTCAGTTCTCAGGGGGACAGCAGACTGCGGCCACCCATGGGAGTGGGCTGATTTCAAAGTCTGCATGCCCCTCCCCCCCAAAGATTGAGGAACTGGGGGGGGGGGCAGGGGCTGTGGGTTGGGCAGAAACCACAGGCTTGTGCCCCAAGAAGTCACAACTAGGCAGAGGGCTGGGCATTGTGCAGGGTATAAATGTACCCATGAGGGCCACCGTACCCATTCCGAACACCCCGAGGGCTTTTGGAGACCCAGGTCAGTATGTGTCAGTTACGAAAAGCCAAAGAGCACCAACAAAAGTTCAGATGTCCCTGTCTGGGGCCTGAGGTGTTCAGAGAACCTTGGAGCAGTCCCTAAGTCCTCCCAGGCAGGGCTCCATGGCAGCCCCAGCAACTCTGGACCCAGTGGTACCAGCCTGCAGGGTGCCTGGTCCCACAGCGGCCAGCACCTTTCAAGCAGGTGGGAAGCTTGTAGAGAGGCTGCAGACACGCTTTGGGGGATCCCCTCCCAGGTCCTAAAGCCCCTCCAGCGGACACCCAGAGGAGGGTCTGGGGCTCCTGAGGGTGGGAGGTGTGGCTCCCCACCCCAGCTGTGCAAGGCAGGACTTGGTGCAGGGAGGTGCTGCGGTCTCTTTAAGAGAGAGGAGGGACGAAACAGTGTCAACCCCAGCACCCAGACCAGCCCGCCCCCTTGGCTCTACGGGGAGCGTTATCAATGAACAACTCCGCGGCCCAGTGTGGTTCAGGGGAAGGAGAAGGGGAAGGGGTGGGGGGGACCCCAGTGCTTACAGCCTTCTCCTTAGTGAGGGACTGACCTTCCCTTTATATGTTTAAAGGTGCCCTACTAGCTCTCTGTCAGCCCCCCACAAATAAACAAACTCTGCCTCCTCCCCTGTCACTCCTAACAGCACTGGGGACCGTCTAAACCCAGGCCGCCAGGGCTCTGGGAAGGACCCCTGGGGTGTCACCAGTGGGGAAGCCTCTGGGTGGTCCCTAGGGGTGCTGTGGCCAAGGACCGGCACATTTGGTAAATTACGGCTTGTTTCCTAGCAACCGACAACACATTTAGCTCCCAGTGACTCTGCCCTCCGGAGGGGGCAAAGAAATAAATAAGATTAAGGGAGGATTCCTCAGGAAGAGCGGGGAGGGGGGCGCTACCAAGCCGGCAGCGGGGCTCAGAGAAGGGAAAGGATCTGGAAGCCCACAGCTGGCCCTCTGGGCCACTCACCTTTGGTGTCCAGCTCCACGTGGATGATGTTGCCCATGACGGACGTGCTGTGCAGGTGCTGGACGGCCTCCTTGGCGCCCCTAACCGTGGCAAAGACCACTTTGGCGATGCCCAGGTGCTTCTTGGTCTTGGGGTTGTACAAAATCTCCACCTCCTCCACCTCCCCATACTTCTTGCACATGTCCCTCAGGAAGTTTTCGCGGATGTTATCATTCAGCTTGGCAAATGTCACCTGCTTCGGAGGCACTGGGCCCACGTAGAACTCATCGATCTGCCAAGGGCCCAAAAGGGGGAGGAACTTTGGAAAACATTGAAACCGAAAAGGAAAAACATAACATTCCCTTACTCAGCCCAGCCTTTTAACAACAATGAATGACTAAAAAAAAATTTTTTTTTTATTTTTTTGGGGGGTAAAAAATGCACGCGGGCGGGCCCGGGAAACCTAGGATTAAATCGTTTGGAACGTGGAAGTCCTCGGGGTTCGGAAGGAAAGGGGAAAAAGAAACAGTTTCCCTTTCCCTACCCTTCATTCTGGCCTCTTCTCCTTACTGCAGGGTCAAGGGGTGACCCCTCTGGGCCAGGAAGTTGTCCCCCTGCAGCCACCCGGCTGGGAAGGGGGGCGGGTCCCCGGACAGACGGCTGGGTGGGTAGGAGCCAGGTGGGGACCTGGAGCCCCAGCTGGGCCAGCGGGACACACTGTATCAGCGCCCTGATTACAGTTTCTCCCAGTGTTAGTTTGTTTCCAGTGGCCAGGAGGGGACACCGCTTCTCCCCCCCTCCCCGCCAAAACTTCCCGGGCCCTGTACGGCGGGAACTCAGAATCCCGCAGGGCTGGGCCGGGACTGGCGTTATTTTCGAACTCGGGGGAGGAGTGGGGGAACACGACCGGACCATAGGGCAGGGGGAAAGGGTCCCACCTTGAATTTGGGCACGGAAAGCTCCAGCTCCTTGTTTTTGGTCCAGATCCCGACGACCCGGGGATCTTCGACAATTTCCACCGGTCGGTTGCTGGACATCTAGGGAGGGAAGGAAATTGGGGGGCGGTGTGGAATGGGAAGGCTGCCCCCCCCTCCAGGCAGGGTCGACCCCCTCTCTCCAGGAACCCGTCAGATCGGGGCTGGGGCCGGGGCTGACAGTTGGTGGGTGGCCGGGAGGGGGGTTCCAGGCCTCTCCGCCCCTCTCGCGGCGGTGGCCTGGGGGCTGGGGGTGGCCGCGTACTCACCGCCAGGCTGAAATGCTGCCCATCATAGCGGTACAGTTTATGGTGCCCCTTTTTCAGAGCCGGGTCAATCATCAACTTGTAACTTCTCCAATGGTGGTTCCTCCTCTCGCCCGAAGGGCCGGGCTGCGGCGGGGGCTGCTGGTGATGGTGGTGGTGGGGGTGACTGTTCTCCATGCCGTTAACCCAACCTGAAAACCAGCAAGTTGTTGTCGTCTCCGCCGCGGCGGCGGCGGCGGCGGCGGGGGCCGCTTCCACACACAAGCGCGAGCGCGAATTCGATCGGCCGGCTTCCACCCCCTCCCACCTGGAACCAGCGCGCCCCGAAAGGAGCTGTCTCGCCGGCTCCCCCCCGAAAATAAAATTAAGAAAAAAAAAACACGAAGAATGGAGCGAAGTGAATAACCCTTCCGGGAACATTACGCGCCCGCCCGCCCGGTCGCCGGCTCCGGGAGGCGCTGGGGGGCTTCCGGGGGTCCCCGCTGCGGGCCGGCGAGGTCCGGGGCGCCCGGAGGACGCGGACTCCGGCCCATGGTGCCCGCCCGGCCGCCCGGCGTGGCGCGCGCTCGGCCCGGCCCGGCTCGGCTCGGCTCGGCTCGGGCGCGGAGCTCGCGGCGCAGGCCTGGCGCCACCCGCCGGCTGGGGGCCGCGGCTCTGGGACTCGGGCTGGGGGCTCCGGGGGCCGCCCGCCCGCCCGCTCGCCCGCCCGGGCCTCTCCCTCTCCCCGGCCCGCCGGCCGGCCTCGCTTACATCCCCGCCGGGCGCCGGCCTCCCTGCGCCGCCAGCCAGTACATGGTGTCCCCCGCAGAGCCGAGGCCGGGGCGGCCGGACGGGCGGCCGGGGAGGGGGGGCGCCGCCGCCGAGCGCGGCTGCCGGGCCCGGAGCTGTCGCCGCCGCCGCCGCCGCCGCTGCTGCTCTCGCTGCTGTCGCTGCTGCCCGGGAGGCGGCTGGCGGCGGAGGCTCGGCTCCCAGCGGCCGCACATCCCACAATACACCGCCAAGGAGCCCGGCCCGAGCGCTCACCCTCCTCCTCCTCCTCCTCCTCTCCTCCTCCTCCTCTTCCTCCTCCTCCCCTCGCCCTCCGCGCCGCTTCCCCGGGCTCTCTCCCGGCGGCGGCAGCAGCTGCGCCGCCAAAGCCCGGGCCCCAGCGGCCCCCCACCCTCGCCCGCGCGCTCCCACACTGCTCCCCCTCCCCGGGGGAGGCCTTTTAATTTATTTATTCTGCTGGGACTGAGGTGGGGGGCTCGGTCGGCGGGAGTGGGGGGGGCTCCCCGGCTTCTACCTCCCGCGTCTGGCTGGGGCGACCTTCGAGTCGCGGCAGCCACGGCGTGCGCCCCGGGCTCCCCAAGTGTTTGCAAACTGCTGGGCCCGGCGGTGGGCGCGTGGGGACTCAGGGGAGAGGGTCGGGCTTCGTAGGGGTTGGGGGGGACAACCGTGTGTTTGGACGCGGGGAACCCTGTTGTGCAGACGTGGACCCCGGAGGAGTTGCAATCGAGGTTTCCGCGCCCCGGCTTCCTCTCCGGCCCGGAGACCCCCTCCCCCGGAGCAGAGCCGGGGAGGGGAAAACAGGATTTGAACTACATTAGCATTCACATTCCGGGGAAGGTTGCAGCCCTCGTCGGGAACTAGGTGATAGAAGCTTTTTTGCTTTTTTTTTTCCCTTCTGTTTTTATTTTTGAAGAGGAGCAGCCCTGTAATTGTCCTGAACACATGCTTCTCCTCTCCACCACCACCCCACCTCTTTTCCTCCAGCCACCAGAGATAGTCCCCTCCGCCCCTTTTTTGCATTTATCTTTTCCTTCCCCTTTCTTTATTAAAGGTCCGGGAGTGGCGGCGGCCAATCAGCGCGCGGCTTCCATTTTGTGAGTTCAACTCCGAGGCTCCCGGGCTTCGCGAAGACGCGTTGGCAGCCACCTCTGCCTCTTCTCTCAGGCGGCCGAGACGAACGAGCCGCCTCGTTGGGGCTTAGTGGCGGTGTATTTCATATTGGGGCTCTTTTCGGGGTTTGTAATTTGGCCGTGGGTAGGTAATTGGCTGGAGCAGGGCGGCCGGGCGCGGCAGCCAATCAGCGCGCGGCTTCTATAGGGCTTGAGTTATTAGACGCTGATCTCAAAACATCCTTCATCAGACACCAAGGAGAGGCCAACAGATGAGGGAGCCATTTTTCTGCAATGGAATTAAATGGCCAAGTGGGTTTTTCCTTTGTTGCGAGTGGAGAATGCTTTTCCTTTGACTCCACCATCCAGTTCAGGACGCCTGAATGTGTTGTTTAACATTTGTCAACAGGCTAAAGGACTCAAAATTGGAAGAATGAAGAAGACCTTTTAAAAAGATCTGGATTTTTCCTTATGACTTGGAATCCATCTTTGTCTTGTATAACTAGGTCATAGCACACCATTAATGTCAGCAGTTAACAGTTTTGAATTCCAAAAAACCTAAGTAAATGACATATTTAATTTTTTTCCTCTTTTTTTTTTCCTTGGGTGGGTGGGGGGAGCTTGGCGCTGTCTTAATCTGTATTCTCTTGACTGAACAATAAATTTTTAAATATAGTTTCCTCTATTAAACACTTAAACCTGGCCATCTTATTAACTCCTCTCTTTTTAACAAGGTAATGTTTTAAATGTGTAGTTTTAGGAAGAGCGAAATGGCCGCAACAAAAACTGTTTGAGCAGTCGTTACTTCTTTTTAAGTTTCTAAAAACCTTTTACATTGTAAGTACCCAATCCATTCTGTCCTTACGCAGTGCAGTTTTCTTGTTAATGTTGGCTGAGCTGTCCTTAATTTTCCGAACCTCCATCTGCATGTCTGTCTTTGTCTCTCTTGTCTAATATAAGCCAGTTAAAATGCTTTTTAAACGATTTTGCTTTGATAAAGCTTAAGGTTTTAGCTTCAAGCTTTTGAAAATGTTTACAGCAATAAATGCTAGTCAGCCTTCCCAGTAACGTTTACACTCTTTGAAAATCGATCTATTTGAAGAAAAACAGCTCTGTTTTTCACGTCTTGGTGGTGGTGGAAGAGGGGGGTGGTTACAGAAAGGAAGACCTTCTCTTTGTGTAGAAAGACGAAAGCCGTCACAGGAAACTAGATTAAAGCTGGAAAACAAGTCCTAGCTGGTTCAAGCCAAACACCGACGTTAACTCGGTCGTATTTTCTATGGTGGTTGGGATGGCTGGTGCGCCTTTTGCCTTTTGTTTGATTTGACTGTGTGTTTTCGCCTTTTGTCTCTTAATGACGGTCACACCATTGCTATATCCAGAGCAGTAAACAGTCCTCAGCGAAGCCGCCTTTTTGCCAACCCAACTCTGGAAAGGTTGCAGACGCGGAAGGAGCAGGAAAATGCCATAAGAGTGTAACTTACTAAAAAGGTAATAACAAAAAGACAACACCATAACCCCCAATTTTCCCAACTAAACAATCAAAAAAAAAAAAAAGATATTTTGTAATAGCACCAAAACCACCGCCCAGCTTCATCTTCTAGACTCCAAGGCACCGGGCTGAGTGGGTAAGTAAATAAATAAATAAATAAATAAAAATAAAAGTGCCTTTTGCCCCTTGGAGGAAGCTTGGCAAGCAGGCAGGCCCGGGCTGTAGGGTTTGGGCTGTAAGACGAGATGGTCTCTGGACCTTTGGGTTTGGCAGCCGGGAAGGGCCGGGGAGGGAGGACGACGAGGGCTCTTCAAACCTTTTTTGCCTCTTTTGCCCCAAAGGCGAGAAAGTCTCTCCAGCGACCCTCGAGCGGCCATGGAGCCGTCCCCTGGCTGTCCCCAGACCTGAGCCTTGGTGGGGAGGAGATAGTGCTTTGGAGGGTGGGGGGTGCCTAAAGGATGAGGAAGCCTCCCCAGCCGGCTTGGGGCGTCCTCGTCTTCTGTTTGTGGGGGGCCGTGCACCCCGGCGCCGGCTGCCCGGGGCTCGGGGGCGCGCGTGCTTCCCAGGGAGGAAGGACAAAGGCCGGCGTCCATGTTGGCACCATGACGCAGCACCGCGCCCGCCGGCGCCCGCGCCCGCGCCGGCCTCGCCGACTCCAGTTTGATTTTCAGGTTTCGAGCGCAGAGCCGCGGGCTGGGCCGGGGCTGGGGCGGGGGTAGGGGCAGGGGTCGGCACCGGCGCGGGCGGGCTGGGCTGGGCCGGGTCGGGCAGGGCAGGGCAGGGCTGCGGCGCCAATGGCGCCGGCTGTCCTTCGCCTTCTTCCTCTTCGGGTGTCGGGTGTTGTGGGGAACCCGGGCCGGAGGCCGCCCGCGCCCGGGGAGAGGTTGCTCGGGCCGCCCCGGGGTGCGCGGACCTCGGGGGCGTCGCGCACACTGGCCCCCGTGCGCGGCGGCCACACCGGCGCCATGGCGCGCGCCGCCTGCGGCCGGGCCGGCGGGGACTCTGATCACCGCAGCGTCCCGGACTCGGGGGCCCTCGTCGCTGGCTCGCGGGAGCCGTCGCCGAGGGCTCCCCAGCCCTGACCCCAGGCCACCCCTACCCCTCCCCCACCCCCACGGCCCACTGGGCCCCGCCTCTTGATCGCCCAGGTTTGGCGGAACCACAGGGGCGGGTTTCCCCTTTTGTTCCCACTTCGGGCCAGGAGGCCCTCGGGGTGGCCGCTGACGCCCCATTTGGCCGCCCGGGGCACACCCCTCTATCCCTGCCCTCTCGGCTGATGGTGGGGGTTGGGGCCTGGGAAAGCAGACTGGGCCTCCCCCGGGATCCCCGAGCCAGCCAGGGCCCTAGGGTAGGCAGCCAGGGCCTTCCTGGGGGAGGGGATGCCGGCGGGGCGGGCTTTGGAAATGCAGATGAGTCGCCTCCTGCAGCTCCTCGCCCCAGCTGAACCTTTCATGACTCACCCCCCCAACACACACACACACCCCAATCCCTTCCTGCGTGAGGGCCGCCTTGGCAGCTGTGAAAGGGGGATGGTGTTTGCAAGTCTCTTTCTAGGACACTGACAGGTCTGCCTTGGGACAGTCACATTCTCTGACCCACAATCTGGGGGCTGCCCTGACAGGCTCTCTACATTCTTTCCCCAGTTTCTTGGCCGGAGAAGGGGCAACAGCCGGGTACCCGCAGAGTGGACAAACCCTTCCTTCCCTTGGACAGCAGGAGCAGGCCTAGTTTGACAATCCTTCCATCAAAGGTAGGTGACAGCCCTGTGCCAAGCTGTGAGGGTGACTGTGGAGCTCTGGCCTGCACCCCAGGGGGGTGGGTTGTCCCCAAACCTGCTGGGCTGGTTCTGCAGCCCCTCCCACACACAGATGTGGCGGTTGTGTGTGTGAAATCTGCGGCCTGCTGGGTCCCTTCAACCCCGCCTGTCAGCTTCTGTTGTCAGGCATTTGGGGCAGGCAGTTCTCTGCCAAGTTTAGCCACTTACTGGAGGCCTTCTGGCGAGTATTTCCAAGTGATGCGTTTTTTGAGGTGGGGGGAGGTGGGCCTTGGGTGCCAATGCCAGGAAGCCTGGGGCCACTGCCCTCCCTTCCGGCCCCCAGTGGGGGCATTTGGGGTGACCGGAGCAACCACTCTATGCCTGGCTGCTAGAGCGGCAGTGAACACAAGAAGGCAAGATCTGGGCCAGCTTTCCTGGAGAAAGAGGTTTCCTTGATTGTCCTCCCCCGTCCTGGGATTCCCGGTTTCCTCCTGCCTCCCCAGACGGGCAGGCGAGTGTGGCCTGGTTTCCAGAATCTGACAAGCCGGCCTGTGAAACCTAAACTGGCTTTTGCCCAGCTGTGACCCTGCCTGAGCTGCCTGGTCGAGGGAGCCCCTGCTTCCCCATCTACAAAATGGGACTCGGGGCTCGGGGCTGCTATGCTCCGAGTCCAGCAGGCATTGGAAGCCGTCTTGTAAAAACCGTCCTTGGCCCCCCAGTTCGGGATTCGGCAGGTTGAACCCAAGAACTTGGCTTTCTAGCAGATCCCAAGTGAGGCCGCGTTCTTGAGCCCCACTGGGCTGGACGTTAGGTGCAGGGCACTTAGCAGTGGCATCCCGGGCAGTGTGGCTGTCATTGGAACCTAGGCAACCTACTGGAGTTCACCCTGTCCTTGAGTCAGGAAGCGCCACAGCTGGAGACCATGTGGCCCTTGATCTCTGCTCCCTGGTTCCCCGGGAGCCCTAGTTAGTGATTACTTTGATGTTGAGCCATTTGGGTCCAGGTGCCGCCCATCGAGCTGCTGCCCTGCCCCCTCGTCCCCCACCTTGGCCTGAGTGCGGAGCTGTGGCCTGGGGGAGCCAGGCAGGCTTTATCTGAGGCACCTGGGTGCTTGATCTAGGGTCCTAAGCCAGGCTGCCCGTGGGCTGGAATGTGGATCGATGGTGCCGGTGACCTTGGGCGGTGTCTTCCCTGGAAAACCTAGGGTGGTGGTGTTGGAAAGGGCGGCGGAGGATTAAGCGCGATTACGAGGCCGGCCTCTGAGCGGCCGTGCGCCTGCACCTCCTTTGTGAGCTCGCAGGCGCTGGGAGTGGCCGCGGGTGGGGGCTGGGCTGTCGCCGGAGCTCCTCCCCGCCAGTCCGCCTCCTGGAGCACGTGGCAGGGCTCCGGGCGGCAGGGAGGGGCTGGCAGCCCGCTCAGTTCCTCCTCCCTTGTAGTTGGAGTCAGGCTGGTTTGGGATCACCCGCTTAGGGGCCCCCCTCAAGAAATGACTCAGGTCACGAGGCCACTCCTGGCAGGACGAGCTCCAGGTGCCTTGACTTGCAGCCCGGCGCCCGGTCCCGTGGCAGCCCCTGTCCCCAGCTGTCTGGGTTATTTTGGGCTCCCCCAGCCAGGGCCAGCCCTTCCTTGGCAACCGTGCCCCAGAGCTGTGGGGTGGGAACCAGCCTGCGTGCTGCTGTTGGCTCCCGGCCAGCCAGATCTCCAGTGACCAATGTCCTTTTACTAAAGCAAAGGTGCGTCCTGCTGCTGCCCAGCCCCAGGGAGGGAAGAGCTCGAGGCTGGGCCCACTGCTGATACCCTTAGACGTTGGTGGACGACCTCGCTGAACTTGCCCCAGCAGCTTGGGGTTTACTGCGCGGGAGAGCCGCAGCCCCGGCACGGCTCTTTCTCTCCTGCCGCCTGCGCCCTTGGGTGATTGATTTGTCTTCCCCTCCTAGGCTGAATAATTGGCTTTAGCGTCCAGGGACACCTGCAGGGCCCTGTGACCCACAGCTAGCAGTCGGGTGCTACATTGTGCGCTGGGTGTGAGTCGGGATTGTTGGAAGGAAGAGGCGTCCGGGCCCAACTTCGTACCTGCTTCCGGCTCTGTGGCCGGCTCTCCTCTCTGTTCCTGGCCTCCCCTCCCCCACTCCTATGTCCTGGGGCTTTGAGGGCGGGGCAGTCTGTCCTGCTGTTCCTCATCCTGACCCCGCAGGGGGACACCCAGAGCCCGGGGGCGGAGCTGCTGTGGTCTGCAGGGAGAGGGCCACGCCAGCGGAAGGGCTAGGAGGTGGCCTGACCAGCCTTACTACTGAGCCGCCTGTGTCCCCGCCCCTTCCGGCGCCTCCAGTGGGAGCCGGAGCGTGGAATTTTGAGTTTTATTTAGGACCCTGTGGGTGGAGATGGCTACCGCTGCCTGGACCAAGGAGAAAGGTGTCCAGCCGCTGTCCAGCCACCTGCCCTGTGCTTTCCCCAACTGCCAGTCACCCCCAGCAAGCGCCTGCCCAGGGGACAGGTGTGAGAACTGGGTACTAACCATCTGAGCTGTTTCTGAAGTCTTAGATAAGATCTTGCCTTGTTACCCCTGGCTCAAACTCCTGACCTCCACTGCTGCCTCAGCCCCCAAGTAGCTGTGGAAGTGAGTGCCCCCCACCCACCCAGTGCTGGAGGCTGCCGGGGCCAGCAGGGACCTTGGTAGGTAGGAGCCTGGTTTCCCAGGGAGCCTGGTGGTCACTGGCCCTCTCCAGGGCCTCAGGGAACAGCTCAAGGTTGCGGCACCTGTCTAGGGCCAGGGTCTTTGTCTCCCACCAGCTAGGCAGATGGTTAAGTAATTGATTTATGGTTTCAACATCCATGAAAGTGGGTGTGTGTCGTCAGCCCCCATGATGGCCTGGGCTGGCTGGACTTTGCCCTGTTTGTCCTCCAGCTCGGAGTCCCTCTTGGCCTCCCTGTGGCACAGGCCTGGGGTGACCGCACATGAGCTCACCCCACAGAGGCCACCTGGCAGCTCCGCAAAGTTCCTGGGTCCCAGCAGATCTCATGGCAGGAACCAGCTTGCCACCCGGGCCTCTCCAGGACCCCGCGGTGAGCAAGAGCGTGGTGAGGGTCCCCAGGGCCCCTTGCAGCTGGGGAGCAGCCCTGGGGTGGCAGGTGTACCCACCTCTTGAGCTGGCCAGCCCGGCCTCCGAGGAAGCCCAGAGCAGCTGGCTGGACTTCTGGGTATTTTTAGCTCAGATTTAGTCTCACCATCAGCCTGAGAGCCGGGTCCAAATCAAACATGATCCAGGCTGGAGGGGACTGGGACTCTGCCAGCCTCCTGGCCCGGCAGCCAGGACTGGTGGGCCGGTGGGCGGGGGCCAGCGTCAGCTGTTCTGTCTGCGCCCTGCTTTTGCTTGTCTTCTGCCTTTGGTTTTGAGCAGCTTGCTGTCACAAGCATGTAGCCCATTTCTCAGGTGGAGAAAGTGGAGACTGAGGACCAAGGGCCTTTTTTCTTTTTCCTTTTTTTAATTGAGACAGGGTCTCACTAGGTAGCTCAGGCTGGCCTTGAACTCACTATGTAGCCAAGGCTGGCCTTGAACACCGCAGCAATCCTCCTGCCTCAGCCTCTTGAGTACTGGGTTTACTGGCGTGTGCCGAGGCACCTGGCAGTCTGAGGTGCCCTCCTGCGGGTGGGTGCGGTGAAACAGGCTGCTTGAGCCCTTCCAGAGGGCTGACGGGTGGACAGCCTCCTTCCCTGTCCCCCTCTCCCCCAGCTTCCGGTCCTGGGTGCAGAGTCTGAAGCCAGCCACAAAGGTAAGTCCTCACTTCAAAGCAAGCCCACACCAAGTGCCCCTTCTGGGCAGTGACCTGACAGGGTTCACATCTCCCCAGCTCTCATCAGGCTGCTGCCCCCTGAGACTGTGAACTCTGGGCAGGCAGTTGCTTCTCAATAAACGTTGCAAAAAAAGGAACGGACAATGGCTGTGTATTTATTAACGGGGCCCTTGACCTAGAAGATCCTCCGCCCTGCGTCGGGGGAGGGTGCCCACCTGAGAATATCTGGTCTCCCTAGCTCGGCTGTCTTGGGTTTCCGCAGGCGGTCACTGCTGCCCTCTGGCGGCCCTACGTTGTCTTGCACCTGCTGGAGAAAAAGATTTGGCATTTACAAAACTGCCAGGTTGGCAATTTCCTCCGCAACGTGAAATCGGCTTAACCTTTGCTAAGAACTTGAAAATTAGGTGCCTTTGAAGTTAGGAGCAAAAAGATCCTGGGTCCTGGCACCCACCAACACATTGCGGACAGGGTTTTATTAGAAATGAGCTTTACCTACCCCAGCTAGGAGGCCACACTCATCCACCCATGGGCTGGTGCCTACCTACTGTGAACCACCAGAGGGGGCAGCCGGCCCAGGGACCACAGGTGAGCTCAGCCAGGAGCAGTTTTGGGGTAATGAGAGGGCTCCTAGGATAAAGGCCTGGAATTTCGGCGTGGAGTGGGGTTACCAGTGTCCCCAAGCCGCGTGGAGAGGACCGGCACACCTCAGCTGAACTCCCCAGCCATGTCCCAGTGAGTTCACACCTCCGGCCCTGCTCGGAGGATGCCACTGCCCACGTGGTTAGTGGTTTGGAGCCAACCTTGGATCACCCGGCAGAGGGCGCCGCCTCCCACGCTGCAGCCTGGGAGGCGGGCGGAGGGCAGGGAAGTGGAACCCCGATCTCCTTCGCCGGCTTGCACTGCTCGAACAGAGGGCCAGGAGTGGGGGGCAGACGTGACCACCGAACCTGCGCACCACGGCAGCAACATCCTATGGGGAAACCGAGGCCACACGCTGTTCTGCGGCGAGCCCACACAGTCGGGAAGGAACAGGCTGCACTCGCAGCTCAAGAACAGGTCTCGAACCGGGGTGGGGGTGCGGGGTACTAGACGAGTCGGCCAATCAGAGGGTCCCCGCTAGTGGGCGGAGCCTGCCAACTAGGGGCGGAGTCAGCCAGTGAGGGGCGCCACAAACGGTCCGGCGTTACCGGCAGGGGGCGCGGCAGGATGCGCGCGGCGGGGTGGGCGCGGGAGCTGCGCTTGCGGCGAGCATCCCGGTCCCCGGGCGCCTCAGCTTCTCCAGCGCTGCGATCTGAACACCCACGACCCGTCGGACCCCCGCCGCCCTAGGCAGGCGGGGGGGGCGGGGAGCGGAGGCGGGGCGGGGCCTGCTTGGCTCCGCCCACCAGCTCGCCCGGCTCGGCGCGGCAAGGCCCGCAGTGCTGCCGGCTCCGGGCGATGGACGCCCCCGCCGCCCCGGGCCCGGGCAGGAAGGAGCTGAAGATCGTGATCGTGGGGGACGGCGGCTGCGGCAAGACGTCGCTGCTCATGGTATTCAGCCAGGGCGCCTTTCCCGAGGTGAGGCCGGCGGTGCGCGGGGGTCCGGGCTGGGGTCGCGGGTGGGTTGGGGACCCGGATGGGTGAGGGGCAACCCTCGGATCGCGCCTCGGCAGAGCCCTGGGTACCAGGGCGCCCCCGCGGGAATCCGAGGGCCCAGTGGGTGGGGGAACCAAGCTGGGTGGGTGAGGGCGACAGGCGTGGTGGGGGGCCGGTCCCTGGCTTCCAGCTACTGGAGCCCGACCCGACCTCTTGCCCCTCAGCATTACGCCCCCTCGGTGTTTGAGAAGTACTCGGCCAGCGTGACGGTGGGCAGCAAGGAGGTGACGCTGAACCTCTACGACACGGCCGGTGAGTGCGCGCTGCTGGCAGCAGGGCCGGCGAGGGCCATCACGCCGGGCATCCCTGCCCCTACTCAAGCCAGGAGGCCGGAGGACCCGGGCCGTGCGTGAGAGTGGAGGGGACTCCCGGGCCAGCTCCCTGCGCCTTGTGCTGAGGCCCTGGCTTGCTCCTCTCCCGTGGCGATAGAAAGCGTGGGCTGCGCCCGGGATTCCAGCATTAAGGATTCTAGACCAGGGATGCTGCGGACTGAGGCCCCGGGGCGAGGACTCTGGTTGGCAGTTAGTTCTGTGTCTGAGACTCAGGGCACCTGTGGATGTGAGTTCTGTGACCCCAGCTTTTGGGGTCCCATGGATTTCAGATCACTTAGTCCTGGTCTCCCCGGAAAGCAACTAGACAACTATAGAAGATGAACAGAGAAAGCACGCCTCTAGTCCTAGTGCTTGAGAGGCTGAGGCAGGAAGACTGGGCTGCCTAGCTACACGTAGTGAGATCTTGTCTCAGAAAAATAAAAAAGAAGCCGGGGAGTGGTGGCGCAAACCTGTAATCCCAGCACTCGGGAGGCTGAGGCAGGAGGATCATTGTGATTTTGAGACTGGCTTAAGCTACAAAATGAGTTCAAGGCCAGCCTGAACTGCATAGTGAGACCCTGTCTCAAAAAATAGGGCCGGGGATTTAGTTCAGTGGCCTGAGCACCTGCCTGGCAGGCGGGAGGTTGTGAGTTCAATCCCCGGTACAAAAAAAAAAAAAAAAAAAAGAAAGAAAGAGAAAAAAGAGCCGGGCATGGTAGTGCACACCTGCAGTCCCAGCACTCCGGAGGCTGAGGCAGGGTATTACTGAGAGTTCAAGGCCAGCCTGGGCTACACAGTGAGTTTAAAGCCAACCGGAAATACATAGTGAGACCTTGTCTCTAAATTAATTAATTAACTAATTTTTTTAAAACAAGGATGGAGGAAGGGAGGAACTGAGGGCTAGGAAACAGACTGAACTCCGCTTCTGTATCCACCTACAGCTCGTCACCAAGGGAAGTTAGGCCAGTGCACCAACTGTTTCCCAGGAGCGGTGTTGTAAGGGTGGGAGAAACAGTGGGAAGACCCTGGCGTCCCTTCTGGGCATCACAATTTGGGGACAAAGGTCAGGATGTCCCGGTGGAGCCTCACCCAGTGGTGTGACTCAGTGTTTAGTTACCTGGGTGGACCGCCTCTAGCCTCCCCTCCCCTACTAGTCCAGCCTGTGTGCAAAGCTGTCTTCACTGACCTTGGATGGGCCCAAAATCCAGACTGTGTCCCCCCAGGGTAGGAATGGGGCCTCTCACTCCACTTGGGGCCAGAGCCGGCCCTCCAGTGGCCTGTGATGATCCCCAATGGGTGGGGAACCACAGAGCTGCCCCAGAGCACAGCCTGCAGCCCCAGGTGAGCTGGGGAAGCCCGGGACTGCCCAGGAATTCCCCAGGGGTGGCCAGTCCCCAGAATTAAAGGTCTTTGGGGGCATTTTTAGTTTCACAAGCTCCTTGTTCTGGAACTGGCAGGGCCATTCCCCCCAACGCGGAGGGGCACAGCTGGTGTGACCACCCGGGACCGGGAAAGATGGGGACATCTGCCGTGCCCCCACCCAGCCCTCCGGCTGCTCCAGTCCCCAGCAGGCTCCCCGAGAGGCCAGTGTCCCCTTCAGGCTGAGAGGTGCTCCAGGGCCCAGACAGAGGAGAGGGCCTGCAACCGTCCCCGGAGCTGCTGCTTGTAAAGGAAGTTTGTGCCGGACCCGGTGGAGGGACAGAGGGATTCCTGTGGGCGGTCCCCAGGAGCAGGGAGGAACCTGTCTCCCTCCCAACCCTGGCGCTTGCTTTGGAGTCAGACCCGGGCTTTGTCGTCTGTCTCACTGGGGGCAGGCGGGCCTTGCTTTCCTCGCCAGGGCAGAAACAGTCATGAGAGTTAAATCAGATCTCGTGCGCGGTGCGGGGCTGGCTGGCAGGGCCTCGGAGGTATTTTGGTTATGATTTTGTTTAGTTTTGTTTTGCTTTTGTGGTGCTCAGGGTCAGACCCAGGGCCTCACGCATGCTGGAAGAGCACTGTACCGTGGGGCTTCACCCGGCCCGCCTGTGGTTTACTTATTTACTTAGGGCTTTTGAGAAAGCGTCTGGCTACGCAGTTCAGGTTGGCCTTGACCCCCCTGCCTCAGCTTCCCAGTGCCGGGATCACAGGTCTGCGCCACCCTGCCGGCCCTCTGGTGATTTATTTGCCCCCTCCAGTCACTCAGGACAAGCACCATGCCCTGCTTGTCCGGCTTCAGGATGGGGGGGCACCGGTTTTCCCAGCAGGAATCCACCCCAAGACTGAAAGGCAGAGCTGGCCAGGGGTTTGAGCAGTATTGAGTAGTTTTGCAGTGGGCGTGGTGACAGCAGGGACACTGGGAGGGAGGACTGTCTGGGGAAGCCTGCGACCTAGGAAACCCCCATCAGCCAGCAGCTCCTGGGAGGACTGGGTTGTCCCCAGTGGGTGTCAGCGTGGCTTGGAAGCAACTGTGGCGTGAGTGACTCATTGGGATGGGGGAAGGATGGCCAGGGGACCCCTAGGAGAAATGTGGAGGCCATGGGATGAGCACAAGGGCCAGGCTAGAGTCTACCTGGCCAGGGGTGTAGAACGTTCTAGAACCTTGATGGCCTAGGCCCAGGCAGCAGTGAGTGAAGCTGTGGGACAGCGGTGGCTCAGGACGGCCCTGACCCTTGCCCCCGAGGCCAGCCTGGCCACACGCAGTGGTCACCTTCCCTCGGAAGCTGCTGCAGACACCACGACGTCTGCTGTGGGCTCGGGGCTCGGAGGTGCAGGGAGCCGGGCTGGCAGCCACTGCTCCCTGACAGATCCTGAGGCCGGAAGCTGTGGCGAGGCCCAGGCTGGGGTGAGGCCCTGACACCCACAGACACTGAGCTCATCGGGCCAGGGCGCAGGGCAGGAGAGGTGGGTCCCTCCGCAGCCCCAGGTGACCATAGTAGGGAAAGAGGACCAAAGGAGCGGCACACACAAGAGATCGGGGACACGACAGGCGCCGTGAGGCTTGGGGTCCCATCGTGGTCTCCAAGGCTGGGGCTCCTGGCCCCTCCTGTCTCAGGAGGAAGCGCAGGTGGGTGGGCCGCCCGCTGGTGAGCGTGGCTTCCTCTTCTGTCGCTTCCCCTTCTCACACTGCCACGCCCCAGCCTGGGACCAGTGACACCCTGCCCACTTCAGCTCAGCTCTGGGCTTGGGGGACCTCCGCCCCGAGAGGGCTGCTGAGAGCCCCCACCACAGAGGAAACACCCAGGTGGGGTGAGCTTCGCTTCCGCCTGCCATGGCCCCACCAACCACAGGAAGATGGGCAGCTTCGGGAACCTGGTTCCGGATGCCTCCCCGCCCCCAGGCACATGTGTCCTCTGTGCAGATCACCGGCTTGTATTTACTGATTGCTTAGGTCTTTTTGAGACAGGGTGTATGTGGCCCTGGCTGATCTCAAACTTGAAGGGATCCTCCTGCCTCAGCCTCCTGAGTAAGGGGATCACAGGCATGCATCACCACACCTAGCTGTGGCCTGCAGGCCTTTTACTAACCAGGTCAGGCAGGGCTAAGTAGTCCCTTTCCCAGAAAAAGAAACAGACCCAGGGGAAGAAGATGTCTGAATGGCACGGGGTGCTCCTGACCTGGGTGTGGCAGGATATCAGGACATCCAAGCCCTCCCAAGGGAGGCGCAGGGACAGCAGCACCCGTAGGACCTAGGACAGAGTCAGGCCAGGAAGGCACCCAGAGAAGGTGCAGGGCTGGGCGGGGTGGATAAGATGAGCACCGTTTCCCAGTTCTCTTCGGGGTATGCCCAGAAGAAGGCACCTCGACAGCCCTGCCCTTTAGCTGTGTGTCCCTGGGCGAGTCACTTCACCCCTCTGTGCTTTCGAGCGGTGACAACAGAATGCAGATAAAGGGCCGTGGCCAGGGGCCTCAGGGAGCAGTGCCCTGCGATTGATTCACCATCTTTACTTGCTGGGTGCTGGCTGTTTTTCAGGCTTGGGGATGGAATCTAGGGCCTCTCGCAGGCTGGCAAGAGCTCTGCCAGCGCTACAGTGCCAGCCCTATGTTCGGTTTCATTTTGAGATAGGATCTCAGTAAGCTATGCAGGCTCGCCTTGAACTTGCATCCTCCTGCCTCAGCCTCCTAGAGTGCTGGATTATAAGCACCTGGCTAACCATCAAGCATCTCCTGCTTTTCTCATCCATTTACTGATGAGACTGGGGACCGGGAATTAATTCTAATTCCTATGAAGAAGGCTCCTTGGGAGAATTTGAACTGGTTTTGTGTGTGTGTGTGTGTGTGTGTGTGTTGGGTTTTTTTGTTTTTTGTTTTTTGTTTTTACAGTACTGGGGATTGAACTCAGGGCCTTCCCTGAGCTACACCCCCAGCCCATTTTTTCATTTTGAGAGAGGGTCTACCTAAGTCACTAAATTGCCCAGGCTGGGCTCGAAGTTACAACCCTCCTGCCTCAGCCTCCACCACACCTGGCTGAGCTGGGGCTTTGGGAGCAGCCTGGGTGGCAGTGACCTTGCCCTGAGAACCAGCTGGTGCTGCTGTCACAGGTGCCCATCTGACCTTGACTGAGGCCCCTTGGCCACTTGGGCTCCTCCCAGGAAGAAAGTTCCTGCCCGTTGCGCGTGTGCTCTCCACCCTCCCACCCCGCACTGCTGCCGGATTTCGATCAAGCACCAAAGGGCGGACTTCACTAGCCCACGTGCGCGTTTGTCCCCCCGCTCCCCATGTTCTGAGCTCTCCTGTGTTCCAGGGAGGCAACAGTGAGCTGCACAGAGGTGGCCCTGTCCTCGGGGAGAGGAACAAAGCCAGGAAAGGGACGACAGGTGGCAGCATGTGCCTGGGTGCACAGTAAAGCCAGGCTCACGGGACAGGCTGCTAGGGAGCTGCGTGTGGGCGTCAGGAAAGGACTCCTGGAGGAGGTGACCTTCCTGCAGAGACCTGCAGGAACTGAGGGAGTGAACCAGGCTGCCCCCTGTCCAGAGGGCCCACTGGAGGAGGAACAGCAAGCCAGCCTGGAATTCCATACTCCAGGAGGCGGAGGCAGGAGACCCTGACTCAGAATAAAACCAGGGCTGGGGATGTAGCTCAGTGCGAAGGCCCTGGGTTGTGCTATCAAAAACAACAACAAACAAACAAACTAACAAACAAACAAAAAACAGGTATGATGACATACACCTATAATCCCAGCACTTGGGAGGCTAAAGCAGGAGGATCACCCATCAATTCAAGGCCAGTCTAGGCAATGTGGTGAGTTCAAGGCCAGCCTGCACTGCATAGCAAGACCCTGTCTCAAGAGAAGAAAGGAACAGCACACACAGCCCAAGTGGGGAATGGGCCCGGTGTGATGGGTTCCATCGCTCCCCAGTCAGACTCACTCCTTGGGCCACTGCAGTGGACCCTGCCTTCGCCACCTCCACCACGGTCGCCCAAGGGAGATGCCTTGGGCCCCTCAGTGTCGGTCCACTGGTCCCCTCCTGCGGGTTTCCACGGGGCAGTGAGAAGTGCAGTCACCAGACCCACGGAGCCCATTGTTAGATCGAAGAGGCTGCGCCCCTCCACCAGCACCAACCAGACGGGCCTGGGTCTGGGGCAGCTCAGGAAGACACCACCTGCTTTCCATGCAGGGTGCTGGGGCTGGAGCCTGGGGCACCCTCACCCATGAGCCCCACCGCCCTGCAGGGCGCCCTGGGAATCCCACGGTGCGAGCAGATCATGTGGCTTGTGTGACACTGTATTCCTTTGTCTTTTTTTTTTCACACTAAGCTATATTCTCAGCTTTTTTTTTTTTTTTTAATTTTGAGTCAGGGCTCGCTAAGTTGCCCATCCTGGACTAGAACTTGTGATCCTCCTGCTTCAGCCTCCCAGAGTGCTGAGGTTACAGGAGTGTGCACCACCACACTGGGCTGAAATGCAGTAATTCTCTATAAATAAATAGGAGGACAGGAGTCTCTCAGGATCCATGGTCAGTTGGGGCCCCAACAAGTGACAAAATCCATGCATGCTTGAGCTTCTGGTTTTTCGTTTCAGGTGGGGTTTTTTTTGTTTTGTTTTGTTTTTGAGACAGGGTCTCACTGTGTAGCCTAGGGTGGTCTTAAACTCAAGGCAATCCTCCTGCCTCAGCCTCTCAAGGATTATAGCTTACATAAAGTGCTGTGGTAGCACCAGAGATACAGCTCAGTGGCACAGCGCCTGCCTGGCAAGCACAAGGTCCTGAGTTCCATTCCTGATACCAAAAAAAAAGTGCTGCGGTACTTGCACGTAACCTCTGCATTCCTGAAACCATCCCTGAATTACTCGGCACACCTAACACAATGACAATACCATGTAAATCGCTGTCACTGGCTGTCATTTACAGATCAGTGACCAAAAAAGGTCCACGCTCAGTACATATGTGTTTTTTCCCAAGCGTTTTCTAGTTAAGCTTCTTTCTGTGGATTCAAGACCTCAAGCTATGGGGACTGACTACGTTCATAATCCCCCTATCACATTGGGTTGTAATGTAGGAATATTTTAATTATTCATAGGTGCATGGGGGTATCATTGTAAAGGTAAAGGTAGAGGTAGAGAGAAGGAATTATCCTGAAAAAGGAAGTTATACAGTCTGATACCCCCCCCCCATTCTGGAATTGGACCAAGGGAGCACTGAGCTACATCCACAGCCCTTTTAAATACCTTTTTTTTTTTTTTTTGGCCAGGTGTGGTGACACACACCTGTCATCCTGGCACTCAGGAGGCTGAGGCAGGAGGACTGCTGTGAGTTGGAGGCCAGTCTGGGCTACATAGTGAGATCCTGTCTCAAAAAGCCCAAAGGAAAAAAAGTTTTTTTGAGACCAAGTCTTGCTAAACAGCGCAGACTGGCCTTGGACTTGCGACCCTCCTGCCCCACCCTCCTGAATGGCTGAGATGACAGGTGTGTACCCCAGGCTCGGCTGAGTGTGACTATTTAAAAAATTCGATGAAGAGAATAGTGGGGGTGGGGGGAGAAATGCAGGGTGAGCATTCCAGGTGCGGGCACTGCGGGCCCTGACGCTCCGGGGCGCCTTGGGAGGCCTTGCCAGACTGCAGGGAGCCAGGACGCGGAAGTCGGGTCCAGCACCAGGTCACGGTGGGGCGGGCTCTGGCGGTGCTGTGCGGTCTGTCCAGCAGCAGTGGAGAATGGATTCGAGGAGGGACTGTGGAGGACAGGTGGGGGACAGGAGGCCCGGGACTGGGGAGGGTGGGGCAGGGCAGCGGCCGTGCACTGCGTGACAGCCACTGCCCCGGGGACAGCCCTGGCTCTCAGTGTTGCCAGTTCAGTATCAAGTTAAAGTAGCCATATGACTGGAAAGACAGGGAGAAAGTCTAGGAGAAGGGGGACAGTTTGGGGACATGTGCCAGCAGACCCTGGGCCAGCTCCCCACTGCTCACCAGGCCCCCCGAGGGGGATCTCTCTGGCTGAAGGACAGCAGGGACAGCTGCCTTCAGTGTGGCCCCGTGGCCGGTGACAGTGCCGTGAGGGAGGACCTCAGCTTGTGTCTTTCCTGCCCCGAGTGCCCATGGCTTCCCTCAGCTGGGGTTGCAACCCCGAATCACTCTACCCACAGCTACAACCCTGGCGCTTTATTTTGAGTCAATCTCGATCAGTTGTCCAGACAGGACTAGAACTGCTGATCCTCCTGCCTCAGCCTCCCCAGTGCTGGGATTACAGGTGTGTGTCCCCGTACCTGCCTTAGTCCCGGTGACCTTAAGCACTGCGCCGGGGCAGAGCTGCCCAGGGCTTGGTCCCTGAGGCAAGGGGAGGGTGGCTGTGGCAGGTCCTTGGCGGGCTCCAGAGCCAGGAGAGGCTGCATGGAGAGGCCATTCCTCCCGAGAGGCCTTGGGGGAGGCTGGCGCCACCTGGCACTGCAGCAGCTAAAGAGGGGGTTGGGGGGTGGGGAGCCCAGGCACCTGCAGGCTTAGTTCCCCAAAAATCCTAAAAGTGCTTTGACTAAGCAGTGCAGCATCCTCGACTGCTCCTAGACTGGAAAAAAAATAAAGGTCGCTGTCGGGGACTAACACACCTGCACTCCGGATCAGAGCCCCTGACTGCCGGCTCAGGAAACCACTGAGCTGCGCAGAGCATGCGCAGTGGCCTAGCGGGGACGAGAGAGAAGTTCAGATGTAGATAAGCAGGCAGGACCAAGGGTAAACAGTCTGCCTCCTGGAACTTTCTGCGCCCTTGCTTGCAATTTCTGTCTAAGTCTGAAATTGTCAGCATAGAAAGCTAACCTAAACACTTCCTTAAGAAGCAGGAGAACCAAACTGGGCGAGGTGGCCCGTGCCTTGTGATCTTAGCGCTCGGGAGGGCCAGGCAGGAGCATTGCTACAAGTTTAAGACCAACATGGGTTACACAGTGAGACCCTGGTTCAAAAAAGCAAGAGAACCTGCTGGGCATAGTTGCTAATCCCTGCCTTCCAGAGGCTGAGGCAGGAAGATCACCTGGAGTTCAGGGCCAGCCTGGGCTACATAGTTTTGTCTCAGGAAAAAAAAAAAAAAAAAAAAAAAAAGCCAGAGGATGTAGCAGTGTTGAAGCCAGGTCTCGGGTTCTGATTCAGCCAGGACCTCTCTGGGGAAGCATGAGGAGCAACCAGATCCCACAGCTGCTGACCAGAGTGAGTGGGGGACTGCCTGCTGTTATTTCTCCTCCCTCCCACTCTAGCAGGGGCTGCCCAGCCCCCCAGATCTGAATCCCAGGGGTGCAGAGCCCAGAATCCGAGCCTTTGCCCTGAGCATTGGGCAGGGGCTGGGCACTCATCGTGGGCAGAATTACCGGGAGTTCAGCTGGTGTGGTGGCCATGCCCGTAATCCTAGTACTCTGAGAGGCTGAGGCAGGAGGATCATAAAACTCAAGCTCAGCCTCTCCAACTTTTATTGTTTAATAAGACCCTGTCTCAAAAATTAAAATGGGCTGGGGGTGTAGCTCAGTGTGAAGACCCAGGGTTCAGTACCACAAAAAACATAAATCTTGCTAGCAGTTTTCCCAGCAGTTAGCTGTGATCAGCCCAACTTGGAGCACGTGGGCAGCCCCACCCCGGGAGCCCAGTGGGGGCTCCGGTCACAAGGACTGGTCTCTGGCACAGGGCAGGAGGACTACGACCGGCTGCGGCCCCTGTCCTACCAGAACACCCACCTCGTGCTCATATGCTATGACGTCATGAACCCCACCAGCTACGAGAATGTCCTCATCAAGGTGAGGCCCGCACTGCCGGGGCCGGGGGCCGGGGGCCGGGGGCCGGGGTTGGGGAGCGGGGTGGGGATCCCAGCCCAGCCCGGTTCTCCCTTCTCTCCCAGTGGTTCCCAGAAGTCGCACATTTCTGCCGAGGGACCCCCATGGTGCTCATCGGCTGCAAGACTGACCTGCGGAAGGACAAGGAGCAGCTGCGGAAGCTGCGGGCAGCCCAGCTGGAGCCCATCACCTACAACCAGGTGGGCGGAACCTAGCACCCGGGGTTAGGGTTCCCGGTCCACACAGGGTGACGGTTGCAGGACCTCCCGGACCTCTGGTCTCTGCACTAGGGCTGCCTTAGCGGCTTCTCCAGGAGAATGCAAGCAGGATTCTTGTTTGTTTGAAACAGCATCTCACTATGGCGTTCACTGGCATCAAACTCACTGAGTTTCTCCTGTCTCAGCTTCCTAAGTGCCGAGATTACATGTACGCATCACCATGCCTGGCTAAGCAAGCAGAAACCTAAGAAAAACTTTAAATTACAGCTGAAAGGGCTGAGTATTGAGTACAGGACTTACCTCATCTTACCCTCATACATCTGAGGGATGAACTATTAACATCCCCAGTTTACAGGGGAGAAACTGAGGCCCAGAAAGGTTTAGTAGCTTGCCCAGAGACACACAGCTGAGCAGAAGTGAAGCCAGAATCTGGCCCCCTCACTCGGCCTCCTTCCACTCCTGTCTACCTGGAGGAATGGCGGGGCAGGCCCTTGTTTGAAAATGCAGCTGAATATGGTGTGTACCCCATAACTACAGCACTTTGGGAGGCTGAGACAGGAGGATGTAAGTTTGAGCTCAGCCTGGGCAGCTTAGCAATTTGACAATATCCTGCTTCAAAAATTAAAAGGGGCTGGGAATGTAGTTCAGTGTGAAGACCCTGGGTTCAATCCCCCACCACTGCCACAAAAAAAAAAAAAAAAGTGTCGCATACCCTGGAGAGTGGAAGACAAGACCAAACCCTGTAACTCTGTGAGTGAGGCATGGAAAATACATAGAAGGGAGAACACAAAGGCAGATTAATAAGGAAACTTTGCTTTTTTTTTTTTTTTT
>RJWM01015692.1:0-47321 GCA_004363535.1 Dasyprocta punctata | reverse complement strand
TCCCCTGTGCCACAAAAAAAAAAAAAAAAAAAAAAAATTTAGCCATTCCAATAGGTGTGTGGTACATGATACATGTTGTGTTGTGTGTTGACCCTCTCAATTCTACGAGAAGAAAAATAACTCTTCTGGTATTGTTAATGGCTAATCGCTTTTATTAGAGGTTTTTTTTTTCCTTGCGGCACCAGGGATCAAACTCACAGCCTCGCACCTGCCAGACAGGCCCTTAAGCTGCTGAGCCAAACTCCCGGCCCTGGTTTTTTGAGGCAGGGTCGCACTATGTAGCTCAGGCTGGCCTTGCACTCACTTTGTAGCCCAAGCCGGCCTCGAACTCAAAACGTTCCTCCTACCTCAGCCTCCCGAGTGCTGGAATTAAAGGCGTGTGCCACCATGCCCAGCTATTAGAGGTTTCTTAGCAATCTTATATGAAGATTTCTGCCTCTCTTTCTCTTCTGCTTATTTGTTATTGATGATTGAACCAGGGCCTTGTGCATAGTGAGCATCGCTCTGCCTTTAAGCTACATCAGTGGTACAGACTTTTTGACCTTCTTTAGGCAGGTTATTTTGACAAAATTAGTAAGTTCAGTGTTCATAGCTACTGACCTGGAATGAAATATCTTTCTATAAATTCCTAGGCCTTGGATTTATCTTCATGATTCTGAGCCTGCAAATCAATACCCTTCCTTGTTTAGCCCTTCTAAGTGCCCCTTTAATCCTTTGTTTCTCTTTGCAGAGCATTCCTTACCTTTGATTCTGAAATCCAAAAAATATGAAAAACAGTATATCAGAATATATTTCATTTGTCTTCTAGTTAAAAGCAAGCAAAACCTATTTGTTTTCCTGAGTATCCATTACCTCTAACCAGTATCTTTTGGCTTGTAGTTCTAACTGTACCTGCTGGTCAGGTTGCAGAGGAGACTGTAATTGAGGAGGAAGAGGAAGAAGCAGAGAAATTGCTAGTGACAAAGAAACCAAGGATGGAAGAGATAACAAATAGTGTGGAGGAAAGTAAGGTAATGTTATTTTTATTAGCTTTTTTTTTTTTTTTTTGGTACCAGGTATCTAACTCACAACCTCGCACTTGCTAGGCAGGCACTTGTGCCGCTGAGCTAAACCCCCAGCTGCGGTAATGTTATTTTTAGCATTGATGGAGGGAAGAAAAAGGCAAGCATTGCCAAGCATGGTGGCACACGCCTATAATCCCAACACTCAGGAGGCTGAGGCAAGAGGATTATTTTAAGTTCCAGACCAGCCTGGGCTACAAAGTGAGTTCAAGGCCAGCCTGAACTGCATAGTGAGACCCTGTCTCACAAAGACAAAAATAAATAAATAAATAAATTAAATAAATAAAGAGGCAAGCATCAAAAGCCATAAGCATTAGGACCTCTTTTTTTTTTCTTTTTTTTTTTTTTTTGTTACTGTTGTTGTTGTTTATCTTCTGGGGAGATCAGGAATTCTTATCCAGCAATGACATGGTGTACTTTACAGGAAGGCAGTGAAAGAGAGTTACTACAACAGCAACTCCAGGAGGCCAATCGAAGAGCCCAGGAATACCGGCACCAGCTACTCAAGAAAGAGCAGGAAGCAGAACAGTACCGCCTTAGGCTGGAGGCTATGGCCCGACAGCAGCCCAATGGAGTCGATTTCACCATGGTTGAAGAGATAACCGAGGTAGATGCTGTAGTAATCACAGAAAGAGAGGAGGAAGAAAGAGAAACAGAAGTGATGAGGTCAGGAGGTACCACAGAGCCTCATACTGGAGTTTCTATGGAAACTGTTTCGTCTTAACATGCAAGATCTACAACTTGCATTGTGTTCATTTTATTTCTCTTGTAAGAAAAAAAATACATTCGGGCAGGTGGCACATGTGTGTAATCTCAGCTACTTGTGAGGCTGAGTCAGGAGTATTGAAAGTTGAAGGCCAGCATGGACAACTTAGTGAGACCCTATCTCAAAATTTTTTTTAAATTTTAAAAGGGCTGGGGTGTAGCTCAGTTGTAGAGTGCTTGGCTAGCCTGTGCAAGGCACTAGGTTTAAACCTTACTACCACAAAAGAAGGAGGAGAAAATAATGCAGAAGGCAAATGCTGTATAAAAATTGAGAATATCCTTAATAAGAAAACTGTAGGCTAGAGGGGAAGCTCAGTTGTAGACACTTTCCTATCACGTACAAGGCCTAGGTATGATCCTCAGCACTGGAAGAAAAAAAAAAAAGCCATCAAACAACAACTATAGCAGGAAAAAGTGCTTGGGACCAGGAAGGCTCTATATGCAACTGGAAAGTTCAAAGCCATATACAAGGAATACTTTTTCTAAGGGACCAAAAAAGTAAAGACCAGATTTCTCAGTTCACATCACTGCTTTAAACATAGAGATAAGACTGCTGATACTGTGGGTTATTTTTTAAACAACTTTCTATTAAAAGCTTTTGAGATAATATTCCTATTACATATACACCAAGAGTCTTTAATAATTATATCATCAAATGACCTGAAAATTTGCCTTAAATTTATGAAACTAATTAGGAGGGAGCTTAGAAGCAGACTTTGGGGAAAAGAACTACTATATTCCACTTCCAAATGAGCAGGACTCCCAACTATTCTGAGTTAATTTCACTGAAAAGGAATTTAATGATCCCTTACAAATTTGTGTCAATTATATATCTAGAGCTCTGATGCCAGTTTACAAAACTAAAGTAGCTGGGCATGGTTATACATACCTGTAATCTCAACTACTAGGGAGACTGAGGCAGGAGGATTGCAAATTAGTGACTAACCTGGACAGTTTAGGGAGACTGTATTTCAGAATATAAGAGCTGGGGATGTAGCTCAGTGGTGAGTGCCCACCCATGTGTTCCATCCCTAGTTCCACCAAGAAAAAAAAAAAAGAGAGATGAGGGTCTAGCACAGTGGGAGAGCAGTTATGGTGAGTGTGGGTACTTAGCATGCATGAGGTCCTAGGCCCAAGGAAAAAAGAAAAACCTGAAACTGAATTTTTAAAAGCTAGATAGAAGCTGGGCATGGTTGCTACACCTGTATTCCCAGCACTCAGGAGGCTGAGGCAGATGGATTGCTGAGAGTTCAAGGCCAGCCTGAATCACATAGCAAGATCCTGTCTCAAAAAAAAAAAAAAAAAAAAAAAAAAAACTAGATAGAACACTTATTGTGTAGAAGAAGTGTATATAAAACCCAAATCCCCAGGCCGTATTTCCAGAGTGCTGGAAAATGGCCAGAAAGAGGCTTACAGGGTTATGAAACTGAGTTTGAGATACTAACTTTGCACTGGCCGGATTTTATGGAATTGCGGTTAGGCAGGAGTCTATTGTCAAAACTACTTGCTTCCAAGCTTTTATATAATATCTAGCTTAGGCTCTTTAATTTTATAAGACCATGTTGAATTTTCTGTATCACTTAGGACATTTGCTTTTCCGTGTAGCTTCTATCCTCTTAAGTGCAGCGGGAAAAAAAGAGGGACAGTTTTATTTCTGCTTGATTCAGGAGAAGTAAATTGCTGTTTTGTGAGCTTAGGCCTCAAATAGAACTTCGCCCCTTACTGGTGCTCTGTGCATGTTGACTAGGAGTAACAACTGCCAGTGCTGTGATGTAAGGAACTGAGGAATCTGCCACACTGCTGCCTCCTTCCCTCCTTCCACTGTGCCTGCTCCCCACCCAGGCTTGGGAAGTGTTTTATTGTGTCAGCATCAAGTGTTTTCCAAAGAAAAGGGGTGTCAGGTGGAGAGAGAGCAGTTGTAGAGAGGTCACCTCACATAGGTCACTGCCCTTGAGGTTGGCCTTCATTGCTGTATACTTGCTTGCCAGCCTGTTTTGTTGTAAATTAGAAGGAAAAACCAAAGGGAGATGTGTCCAGTAAACATCTAAATGACTGTTTAGAATATGGTTTTCTTAGTTAGCAATCATGGAGAAAACATGCATTTTTTGGGAAAAAATTGACGGTTAACATGGTTCTGTTTACCATGATTAATAATTTGCTACTGTGTTCCAGAAGTACAGAATCTTTTGGGGCTCAAAATAGACCGAAAATGTAATTCCCCAAAGCAGACTTGAGAACAGAATTTGCTGTTAGAAGTTTTGAAATTAATCTTGGCTCCTGGCTACCTTGGGCTTTCTCCAGGGTCTGGGTACCTAGCACATCAGCTGATCAGAGATTGATCTGGGCAGTAGAGGGTGACAGATAAGGGTAAGGGTGAAACTGGTCTCTGCTGTCAGATCACCCTGTTTCTGTTTGCAGTGCTTTCTTTTTTGGCTCCTTTTGGGAGCCAGGTGCTAACAATAAGCTGCTGTGCATTGCATTTCAGAGCTTAGCTTAACAGTTGAGCGACCAAGTATCATTTTAGATGTCTTATGTTCCTGGTGCATATGCAGACTTTAATCCCTCAACCCAGTTAAGGGGTGGAGGTTTACTCAGTGGAAGATGGCCAAGGTCAGCCACCTCACACTCTGGAGTAGTTACTGATTATGGGTAAAAAATGTCTTTTTTTTTTTTTTCTTTTTTAAAGACAGAGTCTTGCTATGAGTTCAGGCTAGCCTTGAACTTGTGGCAATCATCTTGCCTCAGCCTCCAAAATGGAGAAATGTCCATCTGATACTTCTAAGCATACAGAGTCCCATTTGGGGGAAACTATTTAGAAATTCATATTACTCTTTCTAGAGAAGATAATCTTCCCACCCTTCTCTCCAAAAATCTGTAATGCATGCCAAGTCATTCTTAATGGTAAAGTCTCTGAAAGATGGTTTTGTCAGAGGAGAGGCTCAGGTAGGGAGGAAGAGAAGGGAAATGACAGAAAAGAAGTGAGCAGGAAAAGGATATTAGTTTTTATTTACTTGGAATCGTCCTGGTAGCACGTCAGAGAAGGGAAGTAGATATGATCTTCAATTATATTGCCACAGTAGGTCAGATGCTTTGATGCAGTTAGAAATTAAACACTGAAGCCAGGTGCAGTGGTGCATGCCTGATATCCCAGCACTCAGGAGGCTGAGGCAGGAGGATCACTGCAAGTTTGAGACCAGCCTGGGCTAACAAGTGAGTTCAAGGCCAGCCTGAACTGCATAGTGAAACCATGTCTCAAAAAGACCAAAAAAAAAAAAAAAAGAAAGAAAGACTGAATGCATTACTCTGGCACTATCTCATGATTTTATGTATCTTTCTGAATTACTCATGAAAGTTGGGAAAACATGGCTTAGATCTGGGTTGGCTGGTTCATTGGCAAGATTGGATTATTACAAACACTTAACACACAAGTGGGTTCAGAGTTGGTGCTTGAGCAGGAGAAACTTGGAGCTTAGGATATTTATGTTAAAGCTGTATTAGCAATATCAGTATTAATGTTAGGAATTTTAGAATCTACACTTGCATTGTAGTCTTATGCCTTTTCCCAAGAAAAAGAAAAAATTTTCTATTTCTGTTCTTACTCCCAGCTTCAGGGAAGTGAGCTGTAAATGTCTGCATGTATGCTCCCTTCCTATTACTACCTCTATGGGATCTCCTAAATGTAATGTCAGAGTTGAGGTCCCATGATTAAAACATGGAAGAACTTGGCTTTAGGGTTTTCTATGTTTTGAACTCAGTGCCTTAAAGGACATTCTTTTTCTGTCAGATATACACTTCATTATTTTTTTACTTTACATTGCCCTCTTCTTCAGCCTTACTCTTGTACCATTGAAATTTCTGTGTTTTTTCAGTAATATTAGAAGTTTATGGCAAACAAAATGAGTTTTTCTTTATATCAGTGTTGAAGAAATGATTTTACCAGAGGTCTCTTCAGTCGAAGTTATGTATTGTTAAAACCAGGGTAGTTTTTATACCCTTTTTCTATGTTAGTATATGTTTGTAAATTTTTGAAGTTTTTCTACTGTTCTCTTTATTTGAGGTTTAGCTCTAAAGTACCTGGTATAACCTGGAATGGTTTTTATTTGTTAAACACTTACAGAAAAAGGTTTCTGCCAGGCATGGTGGCGCATGCCTATAGTCTCAGCACTTGGGAGACTGAGGCAGGAGGATCCCTGTGAGTTTGAGGCCAGCCTGGGCTACATAATGTGTTCAAAGCCAGCCTGAACTGCATAGTGAGACCCTGTCTCAAAAAAAAAAAAAAAAAAAAAAAAAAAAAAAGTTTCTTTGGATTCAATGAATGGGCTGAAGAAGAAAAACCATTACTTTGCCCCTCTCTGAGAGATGTGCATTAGCAGGCAGCATGCCCAGGGAGGGCCAGTACCTGGCTTTAAAGGCAGTTTGTTTAGCAGGGATCATTGTGACATCACATGTGCCACGTCAGCCAGAGACAGAGCAGTCTTTTCACGTCTGCAGAAGGGACTGCTCTTATACCTCTGAACAGAAAAGAAACTCCAGATACTGGGCCATGGTGGCAGAAAGTGACATTCTGTACGTCTATGTTCCTGGGTTAGAAATCTCACCATTTTGAGGAAGGTATTCCTTTTGAGAAAGTTTGTGTAACTCCCTGCTATCAACATTAGGGACCTCCAAAGCTGGAAGATCTGAGGCATTTAGTGTGCCCTTCCTAGAAGACTTCCTAAACAGGAATGAGTTTTCATTCTAATTTATTGAAAAATGGCTTTCTATTCTGTGTTCCTTGCGCAGACCAAGCTTTGGACAACTAAGAAAGGAGCTTGCAGGTTGAACCCATGCCAGTCCAGCTCTTGCCTAGCTCCATTTTACAAGAAGATTTGCCCCCTTCTGAGTTAGCACTCTGTTTCCTATGCCAGTTGTTTAGAGACAGGAGCCAGAAGGATGTGAATTAGGCTGCTGCTGCCTTTTTTTTTTTTTTCCCATCCAGAGACTCAGTAGCAGTTTGGCTTGTTAATAACAGGAAATTGTGATTCCCTATCTCACTCTCCCTTTCTCTGGCCCCCACCCACTACTGTGACTTCTGCGATGCCCTTGTTCTTATCTCCTTGAATTTTTCCCCAGCACTAGAATTTAATTAGTAGGTCATTTCTAGGCCTGGGCCTTATCTTCTCTCCACTCCCCTCCCTTCTCATACAGATGTTGTTTATTCTGATGGGTTTGTTTCTGAGACTTCTAGGTCATACCTTCTCTCTAACTGTGCTTCCCAGTTGGCTCCAGGGTCTTCCTCATCTCCAGTGATCACAGCAACTCTCTCTGCTCCCTGCCGAGGCCACGGTTAAGGAGTGGATTCTTTCTACGATGTCCTCAGTTTTTCAGGTTGCCTGACAGCTTTATGTACAGTGTGTAATTAGGAAAATTTAAATATACTTCTTTTATTGAGGGTACAGTTTGATTCTTATGAGCAAGTTTGTGTGTGTATGAACATTTATATGTACATATACCCAGATCTATATTATATATACAGTTTTGTACTATCATTTAAAATAAAGATGTTTCTTAATAAAATGTCAAAGTCTTACATTTCAGTGTATCACTGAATTCATTTTTCATCTCTTAGGTAAAAAATAGTATCTACTGTGATCTACCCTCTGCCTTTTCCTTGCCAAGCTGTCCTTTTCAGCCTGATATTCTTGACAAGCAGAGGTTGAAGAATTGAAGTGAGAAGACAAGCATGGTGGCACATCCCTGTAATCCTAGTACTCAGGAGGCTGAGGCAGGGGGATCCCCGCATGTTCAAGGCAAGCTTGGGCTACAAAGTGGAGTTCAAGTTCAGCTTGAACTACATAGCGAGACCCTATCTCAAAACAAAAAAGTGAAAACAAATTTTTGCTCTGTTTTCACAAGATCTCAGTATGTAGTCCAGGACTGCCTTGAACTAACTCACCATGTAGTCCAGACTTGCTTCCAGTTCATGGCAGTCTGGGGTTATGGGCATGTGTCACAACACCCAGCCTGCCAACGCTTCTGACTAGCTTCTTAAATGTACATTTTACAGCCGGGTGTGGTGGCGCACGCCTTTAATCCCAGCACTCGGGAGGCTGAGGTAGGAGAAGCGTTGTGAGTTCGAGGCCGGCTTGGGCTACAACACGAGCGCAAAGTCGGCCTGAGCTACATAGTGCGACCCTGCCTCAAAAAACTAGGGCCGGGAGTTTGGCTCAGCGGCTTAAGCGCCTGCTCTGGCAGGCGTGAGGTTGTGAGTTCAATCCCTGGTGCCGCAAAAAAATTAAAAAAAAAAAAAAATAGAAAATAAAAACAAAAAATTGTTTAAAAAGTAAAATTAAGCCAGGTGTGGTGGTGCACGCCTTTAATCCCAGCACTCGAGAGGCTGAGGCAGGAGGATCCTTGTGAGTTCAAGACCAGCCTGGGCTACAAAGTGAGTTCAAGACCAGCCTGAACTGCATAGTGAGACCCTGTCTCAAAAAATAGGGCTGGGGATTTAGCTCAGTGGCATAAGTGCCTGCCTGACCAGTGAAAGGTTGTGAGTTCAATCCCCGGTACAAAAAAAAAAAAGTAAAATTAAATGCCAGTTTCTCTTAGTTCACTGAAAAGAAAGTTTTGTGCTATTACCCTGGTTTTTTTTTTTTTTTAGTACTGGTGATTGAACTCACTACCTCACACACCTGCCAGGCAGGCACTTGTGCTACTGAGCTAAACCTGCAGCCCTACCCTGTTTCTTATTTGTAGAAAAGAATCTTTTCTGTCTGTGTCTTGTATCTACTTGGAAGGTGATACACAGTATATAACAATAGCTATATTATTATTCTATTATTTTGTTATGAAATTTCATTTTTTTCATAATTATTTTTAAAAAGTAACACTGACACCCAGCCCAAAGTCATGTAAACATCTGTGCTTGACAAATCCAATTTCCAAGCCAGCTCTCAGGTCAACTGAATTCCTACTGTTATTACATGTAGAATTGCTTTTTGGTAAATGAAAATGGTCAGCAGATAACTGTACACGTATTAATTACAGGGTACTTCTGGCAGGAACCTCGTGGATGTATATAGTCTATGTTATGCTGAAGGAAAAACAGCAGACACCTAAGGAGTTTTGAGAAGCAAAAAACTAGGAGTCTTGAATTAAAATTCTGGTTTGTGGGTGGGGGTTTAGCTTAGTGGCTTAAACACTTGCATAGTAAGCAGGAGGTCATAAATTCAATCCCCGGTACCAAAATAAATAAATGAATAAATAAGATTCTGGTGAGAGCTAGGCATGGAGGTATACACCTATACTCCAGGACTGTTGGAGGCTGAGACAGGAGGATCACAATTGCAAGGCCAGCCTCAACAGTTTATCAATTTAGCAAGCTCATGTCTCAAAACAAAACATAGGGTTGGAGATGTAACTCAGGGGATTCAATCCCACTATGCCCTCTCTTTCCCCAAAGAAACTGGTAACTATCGCATGGTGGTACACGCCTGTAATCCCAGCATTTGACAGGCCAAGACAGGAAGATTGCAACTTATTTTTTCATTTTATTTTTGAATTAGGGTCTCACTGTATAGTACAGGCTAGCCTCAAACTCACAGTAATCCTCCTGCCTCAGCCTCCCAAGTGCTGGGATTACAGGTGTGCACTGCCATACCTGGTAAGGATTATAAATTTGGGGTCAGCCTGTACCACACAGAGAATCCTATCTCAAAAAAAAAGAGAAAAAAAAAGCCAGGGACAAGGGTGGCCCATGTCTATAACCCTAGCACTTGGGAGGCTGAGGCAGCAGGGTTGCTGTGAATTACAGGCCAGCCTAAACTACAGTTAGACCCTGTCTCAAAAAACAAAAAAGGTGTTGTTTTTTTTTTTTTTTCCTTCTGAGACTACACTTTTACATCAAGTTAAAAATTTCTTTCCTCTGTGCTTTGCCCTATAATCACAATTGTACCTTATACACTTGGCTTTGGGCTGTTTATTTTATTTTATTTACTTATATATTTTTGTCTTTTTGAGACAGTCTCACCATACAGTTCAGGCTGGCCTTGAGTTCACTTTGTAGCCCAGGTTGGTCCCAAACTTGCAATGATCTTCCTGCCTCAACCTCCCACGTGTTGGGATTACAGGAGTGCACCACCACACCCAGCTAGTTTAATTTCAGATTGCGTTTAAGGAATGGGCCAAGCATAATAGCACATGCCTATAATCCTAGCTGCTAGGAAGGCTGAGAGAGGAGGATCACAAGTTTGAGAACACCCTGGGCAACTGAGTATCTCAAAATTTTAAAATGAGGTAGCTGTGTGGTGGTGCATACCTGTAATCCCAACACTCAGGATACTGAGGCAAGAGGATTGGGGTGACTTTGAGGACATCCTGGGCTACATAGTTCAAGGCCAGCCTGAACTACATAGCAAAACTCTTTCAAGAAAACAAAAAAACAAACCAGGGTTATAGCTCAGTGGCACAGGACTACCGGGTTGGATCCCCAGTAGTGAGAAACAGTGGGGAGAGGAACACATGCAAGACCCTGGGGTCAGCCTCTTGCACTATAAAGAAGAGAGGGAGGAAGGGAGGGAAAAAGGGAGGGCACTCCTGTAGTAAAGGTTTGGTCCCGAAGGCAGCAGTGTTCCGAGGTGGCACTTAGGTGACTGGATCAGGAGGGTGCTGACCCCACTGCTGCACTACTGAGTTCACAGCTGAGTGGGGCCAAGGAGATGGGGCCTAGTTGAAGGGTGTAGACTGTGGGGTGTGACCTTGGGTGACTATTATCCTGCCCCTCCACTTTCTGGCTCTTTCCCTCACTCTGCTTCCTAGTCACCACCATGAGGCAAGCAGCTTTCCTCTCACAGCCCTTCCACTGTGATGTTCCTGCCTCCACCCAGGCTTACCGCAGAGGAGCCCGCTGACCCTGGACTGGAACCTCAGAAACAGAGCTGAAATAAACCTTTCCTCCTCTGAGTCACTATTGTCAGGAATTCCATCACAGTGATGAAAAGCTGACCATAACAGAAAGTGAGGAGGAGGAACATCTCCAGGGAGCCATTCCTACAAGCTCCCCAAAGTAAATTTTGTTCCAAAGCGAATTCAGGAACTGAATCTGCATGGTGTTGCTGGCAGTTCCCCCTGAATGGGAGAGGCAAAGGGAACCTATGGGGAAGGGCAGGTCTTGACCTCCAGGGCTGCTATCTCCTCTCTCTCCTTCCAGACTGCCTGCCTCCCTCCACACTTCTGCACTGTCCTGGGAGGCTGACCCGTATGTGAAGACAAGGGGGAGCCAGCACTGTGGCCTCCCTCTGCATTCAACCAACAGGGAGCCCTGGTGCAAACATGGGAGGAGAAAGAGCTGAAGCCAGTGCATTGGCCCTTCTGTGAGCTCCCCTGGGCCTAGCCTTATCCCTTGCTTCACTCACTGCTTCTTTCAGTCCACCAGCTCATCTTTTTATGCCTAGGCTGTTACTAAACTCACTACTGACTCATTGTGTGCCCCTGCCCTTTGGGTTTTTTTTTTTTTTTTTTTTTGCGGCACCGGGGATCGAACTCACAGCCTCGCACCTGCCAGACAGGCGCTTAAACCGCTGAGCCAAACTCCTGGCCCTGGTTTTTTTGAGGCAGGGTTGCACTATGTAGCTCAGGCCGGCCTTGCGCTCACGTTGTGGCCCAAGCCGGCCTCAAACTCACAACGCTCTGCCTACCTCACCTTTGGGTTTTTATTGTCCCCCTCCCTCTGGGTTTTTTGAGACAAGTTCTCATTATGTAGTGCAGACAGGCCTTGAACTCACAGTAATCCTGCCTCAGCCTCCCAAGTGCTGGGACTACAGGCATGTACCACCATGCCCAGTAGGTGCCCATATACTTTAAAAATATACCTTCAGCAGGCATGGTGGTACATGCTGTCATCCAGCACTTGGGAGAATGAGGCAGGAGGATCACTGCAAGTTAAGAGACCAGCTTGGACTACAATGAATTCAAGACTAGCCTGAATTACTTAGTGAGAGCCTGCCCTTCCCCAAAAATAAACAGCCCTTTATTCTTTTGAACATGTCATCTGTTCCCTACTGTGGTCCTGTATGATACACCTGGTGAAGCTAGGCGTGGTGGCACACCCCCTTTAATTCCAGCACTCAGGAGGGTGAGGTAGGAGGAGCGTTGTGAGTTCGAGGCCAGCTTGGGCTACAACGCAAGCGCAAGGCCGGCCTGAACTACATAGTGCGACCTTGCCTCAAAACACTAGGGCTGTGAGTTTGGCTCAGTGGCTTAAGTGCCTGCTTGGCAAGTGCGAGGCTGTGAGTTCAATCCCCAGTGCTGCAAAAAACAAAAAAAAAGATATACCTGGTGAAAGTAGGTAATCTGGTAGTGTTTTATGCATGTAGCTGAGCATGGTGGCATGCACCTGTAATCCCAGTTACTCAGGAGGCTGAGGAAGGAGGGTTGCAAGTTCAAGTCCAGCCTGGATAACTCAGGGACTTAGCAAGACCCTGTCTCAA
This sequence comes from Dasyprocta punctata, assembly GCA_004363535.1. Taxonomy (NCBI): domain Eukaryota; kingdom Metazoa; phylum Chordata; class Mammalia; order Rodentia; family Dasyproctidae; genus Dasyprocta; species Dasyprocta punctata. The sequence continues at coordinate 35,029 of RJWM01015692.1, read as the reverse complement.
AAAATAAAAAAGAGCCAGGTGTTCTGATGCACGCCTGTAATCCCAGCACTTGGGAGGCTGAGGCAGGATGATTGCCATGAGTTTGAGGCCATCCTGAATTACATGAGACCCTGTCTCAAAAAAAAAAATCCATAAATAAATAAGGGCTGGGTTGAATACTCTGTACTGAAAAAAAAAAATTGATCTATGTACTTGAACCCTACTTTCACATCTATAATCTTAAATTCTCTGAATCAACACAAAGGACCAACTGCTGGATGAAGTAACCAGACCTGTGTGGCTCCCAAGCATGGGATGATGGCACTAAGGAGCCACAAGTAGGAGAGACAGTAACAGCCCAGGCCCCCCTTTGACTCAGCCTCCAAAGAACTCAAGATGTTAAACAGCTTGTGGAGCTTTGTGACTGTGGAACCTTTTGTGTTTCAGTTCCCTGGAGCCTCACCAAAGCTGATAGACTCTGCCTGCTGGGGCCGGGTTTCTCCACACTCTCCCAGATGCCTCTAAGAAATCAGCTTGGAAATCCCCGAGGAAGACAGCTTTGTCCTTGTGTTGGCACATTCTGGTTTTCTAAAGATTTACAGTTTGAGCTAATATTTTGATTTTTTAAAACTGTAAGCAAGGGCTGGGGATATAGCTCAGTGGCACAAGCACCTGCCTGGCAAGCGCAAGGTCATGAGTTCAATCCCCAGTACCAAAAAAAAAAAGAAAAAAAAAAAAAACTGTAAGCAGTAGCCAGGCATCATAGTAGCTTAGGGAGAAGGCTCAAAAGTTCAAGTCCAGCCAGGCGTGGGGGCACACGCCTTTAATCCCAGCACTCGGGAGGTAGGAGGAGCATTATGAGTTCGAGGCTGGCTTGGGCTACAACTCGAGCACAAGGCCAACCTGAGTGTGACCCTGCCTCAAAAAAAAACTAGGGCTGGGAGTTTGGCTCAGTGGCTTAAGTGCCTTTCTGGCAGGCGTGAGGTTGGGATTTCAATCCCTGGTGCCAGAGAAAAATAAACCAAAAGTTCAAGTCCAGCTTGGGTAACTTAGCCAGACTCTGGTTTTTGTTGTTGTTTTGTGGGTTTGTTTTTTGTTTGGTATTGTTTTTGCAATACTGAGGATTGAACCTAGGACCTTCAGACTGAACTACATCTCCAGACCTTTACAACTTTTTTTTTTTTTTTTTGTGGCACCGGGGATTGAACTCAACCTCACACCTGCCATGCAGGCACTTAAGACACTGAGCCAAACTCCCAGGCCTGGTTTTTTTTTGAGGCAGGGTTGCACTATGTAGCTCAGGCTGGCCTTGCACTCGTGTTGTAGCCCAAGCCGGCCTCGAACTCACAACGCTCCTCCTACCTCAGCCTTCTGAGTGCTGGGATTAAAGGCATGTGCCACCACACCTGGCTCACTTTATGAAGTTTTTTAAAATTTTGAGACAATGTGTGGCTAAGTCACTAAATTACCCAAGATGGGCTCAAATTTAGAATCCTGATCCTCCGGCTTCAGCCTCCCAGAGAGTTAGAATTATAGTTATGACCCGCAGACCTTGTTTAAAATTTTAGTTCTTAATTGATTGAATTAGGGTCTCAGTATGTAGCTTTGGCTGGCCTTGAACTTGAGGTAGTTCTCCTACTTTAGCCTCTCAAACATTAACATTACAGATTTTCTGCCATCATACCCAGCTGCTTAAAATTTTTTTTAAAAAAGGACTGTTATGTAACTCAGTTGTAGAGCACTTAGCATGCATGAGACCCTGTGTTCAATCCCCAATACGGGAAAAAAAAATCAGATTCCTTAATTGAGGTCATGTTCATCCCTCTTTTGTCAGTAATAATTACTTCTTTGAATTCATTCCCTTAATTTATTATTCACTACTGTCAGGAAGAGGCACCTCACGAGTATTAATGAATTACATTCTTGCTAGTGGCCTACATTATTTTGGTTTTGCATAAAAGACTTAAACTTGAGCCTGGTGTGGTGGTGCACACCTGCAATTCCAGCACTCAGGAGGCTGAAGCAGGCTGAGGCAGGAGGGTCACTGAGTTTGAGGCCAGTCTGAGTTATATAGTGAGCTTATATTCAGCCTGAACTACATAGCGAGATCCTGACTCAAATGGAAAAGTTTTTAAAACACTTAAACTTACATTTATGTCCTGCTTTACATATCCTTTTTGGCATACATTCTTTTTATTCCTAAATAAATACAGGACACACAGTTTAGGTGAATTAAACATACAAAACCGGTGGTAGAGTCCAAGGACTGTTGCTCTGATTGCAACACAGTTGCTTTCATTAGCCCTGAGAGTCCAGCTTAGACACTTCCGGAAAGAGAAGTCACCATACTTTTATAAATCCTAATGAATGAATTTGCTTTATCATTTAACTATAGCCAGGCCTTTAACCTGCAAATTGCTGCTGCCTGCAGAGTCACAAGATTATATTTCCACTGTATATATAGTTGGTCCTCCATACCTACGGACTCCACATTCATGGAGTCAATCTACTGCAAACTGAAAATATTTTGAGAGAGCAAAGGAGGGTGGTGGTGCACATCTGCAATTCTGGGAGCCTGAGGCAGGAGGACTGCAGCAAATTCAAGCTCAGCCTGGCAACTTGGTAACTAAGAGCCTGTGTCAAAATAAAATCTAAAAAAATTAAAGGCTGGGGATGGGGCTCAGTACAAAGGCCCTGGGTTCAATCCCCAGGACCATAAACAAGTAAGTAAATAAACCCAGGCCTGTAATCCAGCACTTGGGAGGCTGAGACAGAAGGCTTACCACAAGTTCTAGGCCAGCCTGAGCTACACGGTAAGTTCAAGACTAACTTGAACTATATGGTGAGCCCTGTCTCAAATAAACAAACAAATAAATAAATAACATTAACTGGGTGTGGTGACGCACGCCTTTAACCCCAGCACTCGGGAGGCTGAGGTAAGAGGAGCATGCTGGCTTGGGCTACAATGTGAGTGCAAGGCCGGCCTGAGCTACATAGTGCGACCCTGCCTCAAAAAACTAGGGCCAGGAGTTTGGCTCAATGGCTTAAGTGCCTGACTGGCAGGTGCAAAGTTGTGAGTTTGATCCCCAGTGCCGCAAAAAAATAATAAGCAACACTGAAAGAAATCATGCCTGTACTTAACTGTTTTCCTTGTCATTATTCCCTACACAATAGTGTAAGGCCTATTTAGCTAGCCTTTGCACTGCACTGGGTGTTATAAGAAATACAGAAATGATTTACAGTATAGTATGCGGGAGGCTGTGCACAGACTCTATGCTAATACTATTCTATATAAGGGATTTGGGTGGGAAAGGCACCAGGATCCCCTTCCCCACAGATATGGAGAGGTGACTGTGTCATTGGGTCTATAGTTAAACCTGAGGATCATTTACCCCCTTTTGCTTATGACCACCTTCGTGGCAAGAACTCTACTGTGAGATCTGTTCCTCAGAGAACTGTGAAAGGGTGCGACCTTCTCCTTATCCTCTTGAAGAAGTTAATGAAGTTCAGAGACAAGAAAGGTCCTCCATTCCTCTCCTGTTTTTTAACACCATTAAGGTCCCTAGGAATGAGGCCAAAGCATTTTGGTGTAAGACCACTGAGAAAGTAAAAACTGTGCCCTAAAAGTCCACTCCAACCTGTGAAACAACTGCCAGGAAAAAGTTAAACTCTTAAAAAAGTAAAAGCCAGGTGCAGTGGCGCGTACCTTTAATCCCAGCACTCGGGAGGCTGAGGCAGGAGGATCCTTGTGAGTTCCAGACTAGCCTGGGCTACAAAGTGAGTTCAAGTCCAGCCTGAACTGCATGGTGAGGCCCTGTCTCAAAAAATAGGGCTGGGGATTTAGCTCAGTAGTCTAAGCGCCTGTCAGGCGCGAGGTTGTGAGTTCGATCTCCCATACCAAAAAAAAAGAAAAAGGTGAACTCTGGAGAACCACATTTGGCCAAACGAGCTTAACTGAGATGTGAAGAAAGTTGAAAGCATTCCTTTTTTTTTTTTTTTTTTTTTGGAAACAGGGTCTCTCTGTGTATTTCAGGCTGGCCTTGCGTTCCCTGTGTAGCCCGGGGTGGCCTCGAACTCTCAGCGGTCATCCTGCCTCTAATCTGTGCTTCCAAATCCTATAAAGACCTCTCAGTCCTGTGTTTCCAGATGAGGAAACAGAGACTTGGGCCAGGGCTGCGAACTCAACTAGTAAAGGGCGGAAGCAGGAACAATCCCAGGTTTATTCACCAATTTCACTTTGCACTTTCCGGCTAAGAACTTTTTGGAAGCACTCGAGAGAGGCACTGGTTGGGCTCCCTGAGCTGCAGGGCTCGGTGCGGCCTGCAGGCGGCGCCCACGGCCGATGGCCTGAGCTGAACAGGGCGGTTACCGTGACCACGCGCCTGCGAAAACTCACTTGCAAATCCGCAAAAGCAGCCACCGCCCGCGCAAGGCCTTAAGTGTCCTTAACGCCAAGGAGGCGGGCAAAACACATGTCCCGTGGATGCCTCCCCTTGGTACCCGGGATAATGCACAGGTACTGCTGCCAGCACGAGCTGGAGAACTAGCGCATCACATCCGGCTGACTTTCGCCGACCAGGCGCGGGGCCCCTCCAGTACGGCCGAGGGGCTCTGCAAGGTGAGGCCACGCATGCGCGCGAGGAAATACGCGCCCTGTCGCCCCCTGCTGCTGTCTGAAGAACCGTTCGGTGGGGAACTGCAGAGCAAACCCTTGCTCCCTACAGGGCTTAAGCCTTTGCTGTTTTTTGCAGCTTTAGCCCTTAAGCAATCCAAACTCTTCCAGCCAAATTCTCTTTAGGGCAAGACTTCCTGATATAAAACTCAATCACGCTGAGGCTTCGTTTTATTTCTGCGAACATTCCCTCCGCAACCCCATGGACTAGGCCGGGGACCCGGCCCTCTTAACCTTAACCTCAATCCAAAACTGTGCTCTGAGCACTGCCCCGACCCCACTTAACTCTGCTGTGTCTCCTGGACCCTGGCTCACCCACGCGCACCATTTTTTCGCTTGCCTCCTTCAGGAATCGCTTCCTGATTAACCCCGGGGGAGCGCAGCCGCCCCGATTACCCGTGAGAGCTCTCGAGGCCAAGATGTGGGCGACGGCGCCCAGAGCAGCGCCGAGGTTTCGTCCCGCCCTCCCCCTGCCCCATGTGAGTGAAGTCAGGCGGCAGCTCGGGGACACAGCTGTATTGGGAAGCGGAGGCTCCTACACAGTAGGAGAGGCACGTCCCAGTCCCAAAGGCCCGAGAACTCTGCACAACGCGTATCCCCAGCCCGCTCCGCGCGTCCATCCGCCCTCGGTGCGGCCCGCCCGGGGCCCAGCCGCGGAAGGAGCCGGGGCGGCGAGTTAAGGCAGCTTGGCGGGAGGGAGGAGGGGGGAGTGGGAGCCTGCAGCGCCCCTCGAAATGCTGGCTCAGCGAGGGGACGAGCGTCTCGCCTCCCACTCCTCTCTCGAGGACGGGGGAGGGACAGTCAATAAATAACCCGAGGTGAGGAGAAACCCCGGAGACTCGCAGAGTCCAGGAAGGCTGGATGTGTGGGCGGAGGGCGAGGACGGGCATCCGTCCCTGGAGAAGCGTCCGTGCCCACGGCCTCACGGGACACGGGGCTCCTGGGCCCCGAAACTCGTGGTGCAGCTCCTCTCAAAAGTTAAAGTGGCTGCCGCTGGGGACGGCTGGATGGGGGGTGGGCACGACCAGGGACGGCTTCGGGGACAGCGGGGGCTTCTCCGCGTCCACCCGCTTCAGGGCGCGGCCGCGGTAGCCCTCGGGCCGGCCCAGGTAGAGGAGGTGCCTGCCCGGCCCCCCTGAGTATCTGGAGAGGCCGCCGGAGGGCACTCGCGTTAGCAGCGCAGGCGGCGCGCGGTGCGGGGGGAACTGCAGCCTGCGGCTCCCGCCGACGCCCAGTCGGGGCGCAGGGGCAGAGAGCGCGGGCCGCGCGGGGGGCGCTACGCAGCCGCCGTCGGGGGGCACGTCCAGCCGCATGGGCGGTGCGCACTCGCGCGGGAGTGAACTGGGCTCGGGCGGGAGCGCACGCGCCGCGCAGGGGGCGGGGGCTGCGGGCTCGGCGGCCTGGCACGGCGTCTGCGGACCGTGTAGATAGCGCAGCAGCTCCTCCAGCGTGGTGACCTCCACTGCCTGCCCAGGGCAGCCGGGCGGCGGCGGCCTCACCAGCACGCGCGGCGCGGCCCCGCCCGCCGCGTGGCCGCCCCGTGCGCGGCCCCGGCCTTCCTTGGCGTTGTTGCCGTTCTGGTTCCACTCCCAGGGCACCGCAGGCGCGCGGAGGTGCTTGACCGGTAGCTCGGGCGTGGACTCCGGTGTGGGCAGGCAGGCCAGCTCGGGCGGGGTCCCGCCAACGGGCGGGGGAAGGAAAGTGCTGTAGAGCTGTGGCGTATGCGCGGCGTCGCCGTCCTTGGGTGGCGGTGGGGGCTCCGCGCCTGCCCCGTGCAGCCGCGCCAGGCTGCGGAGGGAGAGAGGGCGCGGGAGCCCCGCGGTCTCGATGTCCTTGCTCCCTCGTCGGTGCGCGCGGCGACAAGCACAGGACACCAGGAGGCCAGAGACGAAGGCGCCCAGGGTGAAGGCCGCGGCCACGCTGGCCATGAGGAGCGGGACGGGGATGGAGCGCGAGGGTGAGGCCGCGGGGAGGTCCCTGCGCACGCCTGACACCGAGGGGAGCAGGGGCTCAGCCGAGCTCTAGGCTTCCTTCCTCGGCGTCCACCTCCCTTGACGCCTCCAAACAGCCCAACACTACCCTCACACACAGGCCAGAGTGTCTGGGCTCTGCAGCCACGCTAAGAGCAATCGCCAAACCGCCCGTGCAGGAGGACTGGACTCGGGCTGCAGTGCCCGGCTGGGGGGAGGGGGAGGCTCCAAACAGGCGTTAGTGAACATCGAACACCAGTCCGTGCTGGGCGCAGAATCCTCCAAGAGTCAGCAGCCCCACATGTCATTCCTGCCCCTCCCAACAGCCCCCTTACCCTGAGTGTGAGCTCCAAGAGTGGAAGACTGGGGCCCCAGCGAGGCATCACTGGGGGGACTGGGGGCCTCAGGGGAAGGGCCAGGACCCAGAAGCACTGGTGACAGAGACCAGGTCAGAGCCCGTGAGGCCTCTGCTCTCCACCAAACACCCACCCAGTGTCCCCCAGGGCTTTGGAACCCAAGCATCTGTTTTCCTCTGGGAATGGGGAAGGGCTCACCATGGGGACTTTCATTTATTCGTGAAAAAACTATTGCGTGCCCTACAGTGTGACAGGCACTGAGCTAGATGCTGGGGATCTGGAGGATGGTGATGCTTTTCTGAGACTCAGGGTGTCCAGGGTGCTGGTCCGCTGCTGCCATGGGGTACAGACTTGGGGATGTGGGCTAATAAGCAAGGGAAGCTGAAGCTGGGACGAGAAGACTCACCGTAAGCAGAATCGCCAGGACCAGACTGACTCCCAGTCGCTCCATCTATGAAGCAGGGAGAGGCAGGGTGAAGAGGGGGAAAGTGGGAGGCTACCTGAAGAACTGATGGAAACTGCACCACAGAAGGCAAGGAAGACAAAAGCCCACACCAGAGATGATGTCTTTGGCCATCAGAGCCACGTGCAGCTGTGGCCGGGGCTGCAGCCACCCCTTCTGTTTACCTTGGCAGTCACCATGCTCCATGGATTCCTGGTTTCTAGCCTGATCTACATCAGTCCTGGGAAGAAAAGGAGATGGCTGGATGCGATGCTACACCTTGACCCCATGCCCCACTCTGGCCCTCAGCTTCCTTTCTTAGCTATGTGAAACATTATCCTCAGGTAATCCAGGGCCTTACTTACCCACCAGGGCCCCTGATATCCACACAGCCTCTGGAGCTATGCCATCCACAGTATGGGTCCTGAGAAGCCAGACAGCTCCTAGGAGAAACTGTCATGTGAGACTGGGACCCGAATTCTGTTCCACTGTCTCTTCTATCACCCTGGGTGGCTTGTTTTTTTGTTTTTGTTTTTTTTTGTTTGTTTTGTTTTGTTTTTTTTCAGCACCAGGGATTGAACTCATAACCTCGTGCCTGGCAGACAGTCACTTAAGTCACTGAGCCAAACTCCCGGTCCTGGTTTTTTGAGGCAGGGTCCCACTATGTAGCTCAGGCTGGCCTTGTGATCGCATTGTAGCCCAAGCTGGCCTTGAACTCACAATGCTCCGCCTACCTCAGCCTCCCGAGTGCTGGGATTAAAGGTGTGTGCCACCACACTCAGTTCTGTCACCCTGGTTTACAGGGGACCCCCAGCAGCATAGTCCCATTCCCTGATCCCCACCTCTGTTCCAGGTCCTGGTTATGACCACCTTCAGAATGATCCCCTCCATGTCCCTGGCAGCCCCAAGATCTATGGATCTTTTTGTGTTCCTGCTGGCCAGGGAACTCACCCAGGCAGTCCTGGTCTCAGGCCCCTCTCACCTCTGACAGGCCCCATGGCGAGCACAGCGACTGAGAGGGAGGGAGATGATACAGCCAGAAAAAGCCACAAAGAGCCTGTGACCCTTGGTGTCCAGCTCCAGCCCTATGATGCGTCGTGCTGTTTGGGCTGCATGTTTTCCACTGCACCTAGGGTGAGACTCAAAGGCATCAAAAGAGGCAGGTGAAACTACCCTTTCCTCTGGGAGAGCTGACGGGTGGAAGGCAGGCAAGGCACATCAGTAACAGAGCACAACTGTGGAGCTGCACTGCTCCACCATGCTAGTCTGATCACCAAGCTCTTTCTCCACCAAGCCACTCCTGAAGCCAGCAGTGACATTCCCAATCCATTCCTACATCCCCACATCCCCATCTGTCACCTCCCGTCCCACCCTGTTCTTCTGGGAACCTGTCCCTTTACCGGGAAGGGCTGTAGGTGTCAATCTCTTCCAATAAGACGGGGTCAGCTCTTCTGGGGTACCCCCCTGGAGGCAGCACCTTTAGCACTACCCCGTCCTCTGAGCCAAGGAACAGGACGGTGGTGTTACTGTGGGGACCAGCCATGCTGTCCACAGCTACCTGTGTCAGGAGAGCCCTGGAACATAGACCTCAGGTCAAGGCAGCCTGTCTAGTGGAGGCTTGAGTGTTCAAGGGGTGCCCAAGGGTCCTGTGTTCTCCCCAACCCAGGGTTCCCTTAGTGCTCTGCCTTCTACTTTCATAATTTCTCTCTCCACTGATGCAGTTTGCCTCGTGAGGTCAGAGAAGAGACTGTGGCTGAGGGACAGGTGACCAGGGGTACCTGCTGGTGAGAGTGAGGAGTGGCTGATGGATGGCAGGTGGCACTGCAGGGTCCAGCAGTGGGTGAACCTTGATAAAGGTGAGCACGTCATCAGGAAGGTCTTTAGAAGAGGAGAATGAGGCAGCTCCACCCATACCTGCACAGGATCCGGGCCTGGCAGGGACATGGAAGGGGCAGCCTTAGGGCAGGGAGCCCTGGCCTAGTTAAACTGTGTCCCTCCACCATTCGTAAACATGGTCGGTGGTTCCTGCCCCATCCAACAGACAGCTGTGGCCCTGCTTCCCATCCCCAATGCAGCTGCTTGCCTCTCTGCAGGCCTAGCACCCCTCAAAGTGAGCAGGTACCACTTCCTTCTGCCCCCACAGAAGCCTCCCCCATCCTGGATACCTGGGTGAGGGGACCCTGTCCTCCGATACAGGGGTCCAGGCCCCATCCAGGCTCCTCTGCTCCTTGAACTTGCCCTCAAACCCACGCTCGATCTCATCCAGGTAGAAGGCACAGACTGCAGAGCCAGGGATGCTGGGGGAGCCAGAAAAAATGCAGGAGAGGTATTGAAAGGGGCTTTGCAGCCCCTGTCAGGTAAGAAACAGTAGCTGCCTTTCATGCATTGTGTGAAGTTGGGACAGCCACTGGGTGCCATGCTAGGAGGAAGGTGGGGAGGACAGCAAACAGGTTTTGCTTAACACTTCCCCTCACTGCTTAAATCGGCAAGCTCTGAGAGGGGAGCTGGAGCTGGAGGGGCAGGGGACAGATGATGTAGGTCATAGTAGTCAGCTTGGTACCGACCTATTGGTCTGGGTGGTGAAGACCCCAAAGAGAGCAGAGCGGCCGTGCAGGCTCACAGGCCCAGTCAAGGCCTGTAAGACGTCGAAGTAAAAGGTAGAGTCCCCAGGGACCGAGCAGTTGAGCCGAAGCTTCAGGAAGGATGTCCATTGGCCATCCAGGGCCCGGTTTGAGCCGCCCATGTCACGTTTACACACGCGGGCCACACGGGAGAACTGCACCTGGTGGGGTGGGGGAGGAGGAAGCGCGCCGCTGGGTCAGCTGGCCCGGAAGAACATGGCAGCTTCTGAGCGCCAGAGACAGGATAGGGTCACAGCAAAGGAATGGTATGATGGGGATCATTTGCGGTCAGGACACGGGTCATGGGCACACGTGGCAGCCAAGAGCTGGTGGGGGTCATTCAAGGTTGGAGGCCCATCGTCCGTGGGAGTTGTGTTATGGAGATGAGGGCCCAGAGCCCCGGTGCCTGCTTTCTTACCCTCCCCAGTCGAGCATCCTCCACAGAGACTTCTCGGAAGAAGAAGTAAATATGGTCTCCATGCTCCACAGCATGGACAAAGTGTGGCTCTAAGGTGGGAGCAATGCAAAAGAGTATGGAAGAGTCTGCACTCACTCAGAAGCTCCTGCCCCACACTGCGCCTTCCTGCTGCATCCATACACACACCACACACCACCTGCCTGCCCCCCAAGTTGGCCCTCTGCCTGTTTCCCAAGAACAGCCTCCCTCCCCAGGCCCACTGACCTCGGAGCCACTTGGAGTCGTGCTTTGCAGTGCGGAGCAGGGGCAGAGGCCCAAGGCTTCTGTAAATGACAGGATCGCTGGCCTGGAAGTCTGTGTTCGTGGCTGAGTACAGGCTGCCCTCTGCAGGGGTGGGATCAAGGGGGCAATCGGGGTCTTCTCTTGCCTCCTCCTGGGCTGCCCACACCCCTACCTAGGTCTGACCCTGGCCCTGGCCCTGGCCCCTCCCTCACCCTCTATTCAGGGACAGAGGAAGACCAAGCTGGAAGAAAAGCTAAGGTGGGCACTCTCTCCAGCCTCATGCCTGCTTCTCCCATGCCCGGGTACACACCTGCAAAGATGGCTACATTGGACTGGGTGGCATCAAAGGGGCATCGAGCCCGCCCATCCATCTCCTTACTCTCCTGCTGCAGTGAAGTTATCTGGAGGCAGAGGGAGCAGGTTCCTGGAACACTTGGGGTCTTGGATGCTGGCTCTGTGGCCCACTCCCTCGTGTGACCTTGTCCCCAAGCCCTTCCGGACCTTCCATTCTGAGCAGTCCCATCCCCAACCCCAGTTCTAGTCCCTTCCCATCAAACTGCTGCCCATCTTGGGTTCTGCTCCCGGGCGCATCCTGCCCTCCACCCTCTCCTTTGTACCCCGTAGCTGCGGCACTTGGGGTTGAATGAGTTCGTTCCACAAGCAAGGAGCGTCTGGGAGTCCCGAGGAACAAGGACACGAATGTAGTTGTAGCATTCCTCCTAGAGAACCCAAAATTCAAGCCAGGGACAGGAGTCACAGGAAGTAAGCTACTATCCTTGAGTAATATGGGATAGAGTCCCCATTAAGCTGGTGGCTAGCCAGGTGGCCTTGGACCTTACTGAGCCTTTTTGTGAGATGGGTAACCAAAAAGCATTAATTCTCCTCCCCATTGTTCTCTTGGCCTAGGGTGGAAAGGTGGGCAGAGGCTATAGAGAGGGAACCTCTCCTCCCCTTCCGATGTCTCCTTCCACTCCTCACCGTCTGCTTTCCCCGTACAGCACAGTTCTCCACACCTTGGCTCCTCCATGTCAGATACTGGAGGGAGAAGCAAAAGCAGGAATTCGTGAGGCATCCTGGGCCCTGCCTCACATTATGGTTCTTTTCTAGTTCTTCTTTCAACCCATTTGATCCCCTCAGCTCTCTCTGAGTCTCATCTCGGGGCCTGTACCTCCTCCTAGACAGTCTCACCTTCCTGGGCACCAGCCCTTCCCCTTCTTCTTGGGCCTGAAGATCAAAGAAGAAGATGTGGTCCCTGAAAGGGCAGGGAAGGAAGGGTCAGAGCTGAGCCAAGGCACCCAGTCTTCAGTCCCACCTCCCCATGGTCATCTGCACAGACACAGCTTGCATAGCCCTCCTGGCCCCTGGCCTTCCCCTTATTCCATGCCTTAGTGTTCGGGACCACAGTCCAAGCATGTCCACGTCCCATGGCTTGTGCACCTGCATGTGTCCCCTGCAGGATGCTGCAGTGGCCATGCAGTCCCCATGTCTTCCCAGGAACATGCATGTCTGCCCCACAACTGTGCCTCGGCCAGTTTACCGGGCAGCCACTAGCAAGGTCCGGTTCAAGGTCAGGAATCTTTGAAAGTCCAGCCCCAGTTCTGCAGCCACAGCATCTTCCTCCAGCCCCCGGAACCAGGACAATGGGGAAGAACCTAGAGGACAGAGAGCGAGGCGGTGCTGAGGGCACCAGGGTACCATGGGGGCCCTCCACCCTCCACCCGGGGGAAGCCCAATCATGGACAGAGTGGAGATGGGAGGCAAGAGGGGCCAGCTTTTAATAAAAATAATACCAGGATCACAGAGCACTTAATCCCTGCCAAGCACTGTGTTAGCACTTTCGATGCACCATTTCATTTCATATTAACCTCATGAGGTCAGGCTTTACAGGTGGGAACCTGAGGCTGCATTAGCTTGAAGTGGCAGACACCAGGATTTAGGCCCAGATCTGTGGGACTCAAGGGCTGAGCTCAGTCCCGTCCTGGAACTGCTTTTGGGCTCAGCTTGTACACCGGCCCATCTGGAACCTTTACTCTACACGCACGCATGCACACCCGACTCGAAGCCACTGCGCTCTCCAAGGCTTCTGCTTCTTCTGACCAACTTCAGGATCCACTTGGCCAGGTCTCAGGAACCTCAGTCCCCAGTGTTCAAAGAGAGCCCAGGGTTTAGGGAGACGCATCAGCATTCACACAGTGCTTAGAACTGCAGCTGGCACCAAGTGTTTGCTATTCTTATCAACCCCCCAACAATTTCTCTCGATAACCCAACTGCAGTTCCTCTACACTTCAAATTCCTCCACTTCCTACATATATAACAGGGACTTGCAAAATAGATAATGTTCTTCTCAGAAAGGGGGTTTATGGTTTCTGTCATGGTGGGAGTTGTGGTTTCTAGCACAGTAGTAAAAATGGTAAATGGGAAGGTAAGAGGTGTTGGGAACCACTGAATTGGTCCCCGGCCCTCACTTTTTTTTTTTTTTTTTTTTTTTTTGTGGCACCGGGGATCAAACTCACAACCTTGCGCCTGCCAGGGCAGGCGCTTAAGGCACTGAGCCAAACTCCCGGCCCTGGTTTTTTGAGGCAGGGTCGCACTATGTAGCTCAGGCCGGCCTTGCGCTTGCGTTGTAGCCCAAGCCAGCTTTGAACTCACAACGCTCCTCCTACCTCAGCCTCCCGAGTGCTGGGATTAAAGGCGAGTGGTGGGATTAAAGGCCTGCACCACCACACCCGGCTCCTGGCTCCCGGCCTTCACTTTTTAACTAAAAACAATAAACAAATAAAGGCCGGGGATTTAACTCATTGGCTCAAGTGTTTGCCTGGTAAGTGTGAGGTCATGATTTGATCCCCCATACCAAAAAATAAATAAATAAATAAATAAAAATCCATAATTGAATATAACCAGAGATAGTCGGGTGTGGTGGCGCACACCTTTAACCCCAGCACTCAGGAGGCTGAGGTAGGAACATTGTGAGTTCAAGACAATGTGAATGCAAGGCCAGCCTGGACTACATAGTGCAACCCTGTCTCAAAAAACTAGGGCTGGGCCGGGAGTTTGGCTCAGTGACTTAAGTGCCTGTCTGGCAGGTGCGAGGTTATGAGTTCAAGCCCCAGTGCCACAAAAAACAAAAAAAACAAAAAAAAAAAAAACTAGGCCTGGGAGTTTGGTTCAGTGGCTTAAGCATCTGCCTGGCAGGCACAAGGCTGTGAGTTTGATACCCAATGCCACAAAAAAAAAAAAAAAAAAAAAAAAAAAAAATATATATATATATATATATATATATATATGGCTGGGGATTTAGCTCAGCGGCTCAAGTTCTGATCTGGTAAGCATGAGGTCATGAGTTCAATCTGTGGTACCAAAACAAAACAAATATAAAGCATTTACTTGGTGCCAGACAGTGTTCTCAGCACTTCATAGGTATTAACTCATTTAACCCCTAAATAACTGCATGAGGGAGAATATTATTATCTTCATTTTTCAGATGAGGAGACTGAGGCTAAGAAAGATTAGATAACTTTAACCAAGATCACATAATTGCTAAAACCCAGGCATGGTGGCACAGGCCTGTAATCCCAGCACTCTGGGAGCCTAGAGCAGAAGGGTCACAAGTTCCAGTCAGCCAAAGCAATTTAGACTCAGTCTCAAAAAAATTTTGAAAAGGCTGAGAATGAGCTCAGTGCAAAAGTCCTGGGTTCAATTCCCAGTACCAAAAGAGATTTCCTGCTAAGAATTTTTTTTTTTTTTTTTTTTTTTTTTTTTTTGAGACAGGAACTTACTACGTAGATATCAGACTGGCTGTGAACTCACTATGTAGTCCAGGCTGGCCTTGAACACGTGGGGATCCTCCTGCCTCAACTTTGCTAAGATTTGGTCTAAGAGTTCATGTTTTTAACCACCAACAGCAACCAGCAACACAGTGAAAAACCAAGCCCAGGCACGGGAAAGCATGGAGGAAGGAGACTGAGACAGACGGATTATCACAAGTTCAGGGCCAACTTGGATTATTTAGGGAGACCCTGCCTTAAAAATAAAAAAGGGAACCCAGGAATTCCCTGCACCTTACCTCCCACACGGGTGAAACTCACCTTGCAGGTCAGAGGTGAACAGGGGGAGGGGGTCCTGGGGGAAGGCAGCTTGGCTATGGGGAAGTGAGAGCAGCAGCAGCAGTAGCAGCAAGGGCATGAGGTGGGAGCCACGGGGCATCCTGTGCCGGGCAGCTCAGGCCCCAGGGGGTACCCCCTCACCCATATGCCGGCCCTGGAAGGGAGACAGAAAAAGGTGGGGGAAGGGACCAAGGCAAAGCAGCTCTCTCCAGAAGTATCCCCAGAAGACCCGAGGGGTGAGGGAAAAAACCCTCTCTGCGTACTGCCCCGGTCCCAGCAGCTGTCACTGTCACTCAAGGCTGATCCCTCTCCAACTGGCCCAAACTGGCTGGTGCGAAGCTGCCAGCCAACGTGACCCCAGGTAAGGACAGGACAAACTCCCCCCACCCCACTGCAAGCCTTCTCACTCAGCCTATCCTCTCCTGCCAGTCTGGGACATTAAGTAGGTGATACCTCCTGCCCCTCCTTGTGCTCACCCCTTCTCAGCTATAATTAGACCCTGAAGCCTTAAAAGTATAAATAGTGACTCCTTGGCACCAGGAAGAGGAAGAGGGGACCAAGTTGGCCTCTCCCTGTCTCACAGACCCCCAAGTGCCCTGAAAGCAAGGTAGGTGCTTCACCCTGTGCAGTGCGGGCAGCCAGGCGGAGGCCCCAGTGTGAGCCAAACCTCTCTGAGAGTGAGAAAAACATAGCAGGGGGCCGGGTGCCCAGGGTCACTGTTCTGGTCTAAGCTCATGCTGCAGGGGGCCCCTCCCACTGCTAGAGAAGATGCTGGGCAGGGAGGGGGCTGGGGGGCTGTCTTAGCCAAAAATGAATCTGCATCAAAGCCAGATCAGAGGCTAAATTTAGCTCTGGCTGCAGCTGTCTCCACGACCACTGTCCCCCTCCCAGCCTCCCTAGCCCCCTGTTCCTCCCTGGCTCCTAAGAACCAGGGGATAGACTTGATGGGGGAAGGGCCAACCCACCCGCTAAGAGAGGCCAAGGATAGAAGGACTGGTGAGGTGAAATGGCTGAACGTGCCCCTCTTTCCCTCTCTTCCCTCATCGGGCTGCCTCTGAAATTGAAATATAAATAATTCAGTGACAAGCAATTGTAGCCCAAAGTCCAGGAAAAGATGGATATGGTAGAAGGGACAGTGAGACTAGTCTCATTCCATCAGCCTCCCCAGCCCACTGACCCTGGAGTCCCACAGAGGGTTTGAGACAGCTTCCTGCCTTCCCCTAAAATTGAAGCGAAGGACAGAGGAGGCTCCAGAAATCAGGTCAGGCAGGGTTAAACTCGTTTCTTTCGTGAACAAATCACAGCAATCCTTAGTTGCCCATCCTAGCAAGTTCCCTAAAGAAGAATTCCTGGGCTTACAGGCCCAGTCCCCTTTCATCTTCCCAATAATTCCACTCTTGAAGCCAGGACCCAAGTGTCCCCTCACCCCCCGATCCAGCGTCACTGGTGGAGGCTGACGTCAGGTGGGGCCCCCAGAGAGCTGGAGGAAGGGAAGGGGTAGAAACACCTAATGATGACCCCCTTCCCCAGGGGCAGAGCAGCCAGCCAACTAACGACCCTCTGGCGTCCACAGGCCCAGCCTCCTTCCCTCCCTCCCCGCTATGATGTTCCCGGATGCTGCTGCTCCCAGGGGAAGAGAAAGGGACACAGCTTGTCTCCCGTGCTCCCCTGTCTGCCCCCCCCAGTTGCCTTGGGCAACTGGTATCTTCACCCTGGAAACAACTCTGATCTCTAACAAGTGGGGAGAACAGTGGGACCCTCTTCCTGCTTCCTGACTGTGTCTGCTTTCATCCTGGGCTTTCCTTACCTGGGGTGTTGGCTCCTGTGGGGACTGAGAGGCGACAGGAGACCTCTGAGGGGGTAAGAGACCTCTGACCTGATGGAAGAAGGGACAAAAGGAGGGAAGAGGCTTAGTTACACCTCCCTTACCACATCTCTTAGAAGTAAACGTGAAGCTGAATGTGATGATAAACACCTATGGCCCCAGGGAAGCCGAGGCAGGAGAATCACAAATTCCAGGCCTGTCTGGGCAACTTTCCTTTTTTCTTTTGGCAACTTATTTTTGTTGTTGCTTTGTTTTTGAGACAGGGTTTCACTACGTAGTCAGGCTGATCTTGTACTCACTCTAGTGTCAAACTCATGGTAATCCTGTCTCAGCTTGTACCACCAAGCATGGCCTAGCCTAGTGAGACCCTTTCTCAAAACATAAAAATGGGGGGTGTGTAGGTCAGTGGAGAGCACCTCTGGGTTCAACCCCCAATAAGGAATGGGGTGTTAAATATGAAAATGCCAAAGAAGCTGAACTTAGGGTTAGATGCTGCCTTGGAAAGTGGGGGAGGGGAACATGTAGTGTGGTTACAAAGGTGCCCGGGCAGCTTTAGGTTCAGACATAGGAAGGAGGGCAGAGATTGAGGCCCTAGTCAGAAACTCCTGGAACTACAGGGCCAGACTAGGGGGAAGGAGCCACTGGGGGAAGTCTGTGGGACATGAGGACTTCTCCTGTCAAAACCTTCAGAATCCCATAGCCTTCTTACAGCCTTCTTAGCAAAAGCTTCCTAGGGACAATAGAGACTCATTTGCATCTCATTTGCATGTTCTTCATTTCCAGGCAAAATGCTTTGATAACAGGCACCCTAGTCCCTTCTTCCCCAGAGCAGGCACCACCTTCTCCCCCAACTCTCTTTACCCTGGCCCCCCATGCACATGCAGGTGGAATTGGTCCCACCCCTGAAAGCACTTTGTTGGCCTCTGCCTTGGCCCCCTAGTCTCACTGAGATACATCTTTGAGGGGTTCTCTTAGCTGTTTTGGGGAGCAGCATCTGGGTGGCTCCCACCCAACCCTGATCTGGGGAGGGGCTCACAGTGACCTGCAGGAATCCCTGGGAGACCTGGCCGACTCCCCATTTCTGGGAAGAGGAAACAGTCCTTCTCTGTCCTCCTGGCCGGGCAGCTACCTCTGGGGAGTGGCCGAGGTCATGGCCAGAACCTAGCAGAGCTGGGGAAGAGATGGAAAAGGGGGGACTGGACTGGGGACAATAGCAGGAAACCATCGGGCTCGTCGCCTGCCCGGTCCCCTTCCTCAAGGGGCTTGGGGGTTGTCCAAGGAGCCTAGTTGCGCGGTGGCTAGCCTGTCGGAGACCTTTCCCCACCCTTCGCCCTCGGCCAGGCTCAGTACCTTCCCTGCACCCACCCGGCCCTGCCGAGAGAACTCAGGTGTCTAGGGCTTCGCGGGAGGTGGGCCCGGGCTAGGGATCCGAGGGGGGCGGGCAGCAGAGTCCGGGCCGGGACCGGGTCCCAGAGCCACGTTAGCGGGAGGAGGGGCTGGAGGGTCCGCAGGCGCAGCCCGAGCGGGCCGGAGCGGGCCGGGAGGCGGGGCGGTCTCTGGGCCGAGAAACCGGGCCAGAGCAGAGAACCAGGAGGGCGAGCCCGGACCAGGCGGAGCGGGGTCCGGGAGCAGGGACGCGGCTGCCTGCACGGCTCTGCTCCTCGGAGACCGGACTAACAAAGCCCGGAGCCGAGCGGGGTGAGAGGAGGTGGGCGCTGGGGCCGAGGTTTCTCGGGGGAAAGGGGGGTTCCCCGACTCTGCTCTAGCCAACCTTCCTAGGGGTGCTCGGGCTCCTGCATGCACAAGGACAACGGTGCAGCCCTGAACCAAAGTGCGGACGACACGTCCTCTTCCCATCCCGCAGGGGCATCGTGAGGGTTTGGCCCCCCCGGGTCTCAGAGCCTTAGTTTCCCTGCGGGGAAGGTCAGGGGCCAGGTTTTCCACCTCCTGCACGGTACGCGCCGCACCCCAAAATATTCCCTTCCGTGCTCCCCGATCCAACCAGACGCGACCGGAGGGACCAGTCGGTGGAGGCGTCGAGACCCTGCGCCCACCAGGGCGGCGACGGAGCTCGGCCACGGTCCCCGCCTCCCGCGCGCCCAAGCTCGCGGAGCCCTGCCCGCTGTACCCCGGGCTCCTCGAGCCCTCCCGACTCCTGTCCCCGCTCCGAAGTACGGTACTTGTTGGGCGAGCTGGGTCGGTGGAATCCAGAGCGGGGTGGGCGGCCGGAGCCCCACGTCGCTCGGAGTTCGCAATCCGGGGTTGGGGCTTGGGCAAGACGCGATGCACGTCCCGATTGGAAAGTCCTTGGATCTGGGCTCCGAGGCGCTGTCTCTCGAGAGCTTTGGGTCCAGGTCTCAGCCCCCACTCCCGCCGCGGATCCGCGGAGGAAAACAATGCGACCGCCCGGAGCTCTGGGCTCGGCCTCAGCTGCCCCGCCCGCCTCCGGCCAGACCCGCCTCCAACCCGCCCCTGCTCGCCATAACCAATCGAGTCCTTAGAGGGCTCCCAGACCCCGCCTCCTCGCCGCTTCTTCGCCTATAGTGCTCTTCTGGGGCGGGGCGCCAGGAGTAGCGTCCACCCTAAGAGCCAGGCGGGAGGGGAGCTGGAGTCTAGAGACCCGCGTGAGATGGAGAGACCCGCGGACAGTGGGCGAAACAAGGACAGAGGAAGACACACACACAGAAAAAGAGACAAGCTGGCAGGAGGAGGCCCAAAGGACAAACGTCACAAGACAGGACTCAAGAGAAGCTGAGAAAAAGGAGACAGGAAACCCGGGGGCCTTGGCTGGGTTGGGCTGTCAGAAGCGGCGATCCCCCGCCCCCTCCACTTTCCTTCCATGGCTTTGGCGACTCTGTTCTCTAGGGAGCCTTCTTCACCTCCCTCCAAATCCACCCCAGCTCTGCATTTTTCCTGATTTTTACCTCTATCTCCTTGTTTCTCCTCGTGTGCCTCCTTTTGGTTCATCCTGAGCCCAATAAGGAGGCCTGCATATACCTAGGGGGCTTGAGGCCTGGGAAAGGAAGTGTCCGCAGGAGGTTTTCCTTGTTCCTGTCGTTGCCCTGCCCACCACAACTGTCAAACCAAGATGGGCTTGGCCCACCATGCCAGTAACCGAGGAGCCAGGAAGCTAGGGTGGCTGGCAGTCAAGCTGTTGACTGATGAAAGATGACAGGTGAGAGGGGCAGACGCCAAAAGAGAACTGTGGAGACCAAGACTAATGGGTTCAGAGACTCCACAGATAGGGACTCAGAGACCTGAGACTGACCGTGAACAGCTGCCCTCACCCTGTATGCCCCAGGTGCCCTGGACTAGTGACTTGAGGCCTTCCTGAGAGCCCTAGACTTCCCTCCAAACCGCTAGACGCTAGACTGCTCCTGCTCCCTCCCACCCTTTCTCCTGAGAATGTCAGTGAGGAAGAAGGAGGCTACTGCAGACCATGCTGCTTGGCTTCCACCTTGGTACCGAATTCTTCCCTGCGTGGGGCTGGGACAAAAGACATTCTCAAAATTCCCAGGAAAGTAGGTGGCCTGGGAGATGCTGGGATTCCCAGAGAGTGTTACTGAGTGGGTACTTCTACCCACATCTTGGTGTCTGGACTAGAGGAAAGGAGGGAAGGTGTCTACATTTTCTGCAGTAGCCTTAAGTAGACTGAGATTGGAGCGGGTAGTATCACCAACTAGGCTAAGTCTCTCAGCCAGCGAGCAAGGCATTCACAAACACACACACACACACATACACACACACAGATACAGAGATTTAAAACCAAGTGAATCAGTAAGATAAACAGAATCGCCGGGCGTGGTGGCGCACGCCTTTAATCCCAGCACTCGGGAGGCTGAGGTAGGCGGAGCGTTGTGAGTTCGAGGCCGGCTTGGGCTACAACGCGAGCGCAAGGCTGGCCTGAGCTACATAGTGCGACCCTGCCTCAAAAAAACCAGGGCTGGGAGTTTGGCTCAGTGCCTTAAGCCCCTGCCCTGGCAGGCGTGAGGTTGTGAGTTCAATCCCCGGTGCTGCAAAAAAAAAAAAAAAAAAAAGATGAATCAGAAACCATAGGTAGTAACCTACACAAGATTAACCACTAAGGTGTCTTCAATCCAAGGCAATACAATGGACCACCGGATTAGCCAGGGATTGTTCTGAGGACTCAAATGAAATTTTGGGAGAAAGATAATCAACATTTAGAGGCATCAGAGCCAGTGTAGTGGCACATATTGTAATCCCAGAATTTTAGCAGGGGGATTGCAAATTTGAGCCTAGCCTGGGCATTTTAGCTATGCCATTTCTCAAAATAAAAATTAAAGGGCTGGGGATATAACTCAGCAGCACAGCACCTGCCTGGCAAGTGCAAGATCATGAGTTCGATCCCCGGTACCAAAACAAATAAATAAACAAAAGGCTGGGGATGTAACTCAGTGCAAACCCCCAGTACCACCAAAAAATAAATAAATAAGGGCCGGGAGTTTGGCTCAGTGGCTTAAGCGCCTGCCCTGGCAGGCGTGAGGCTGTGAGTTCAATCCCTGGTGCCGCAAAAAAAAAAAAAAGACACTGAAAAAATAAATAAATAAAGGAGTGTAGCTCAGTAATACAGTACTTGCCCAGCTTGCAACAAGCCCCTTGTTTGATCCCCAGCATGGCACAGGTTTGGAAAGAAACCGATGAATCTGGGAGTTATTTCAAAGGACAAATCAAGCCAAGCATGGTAGCGCACACCTTTAATCCCGGCACTGGGGAGGCTGAGGTAGGAGGAGTGTTGTGAGTTCGAGGCCAGCTTGGGCTACAATGCGAGCACAAGGCCGGCCTGAGCTACATAGTGCAACCCTGCCCCAAAAAACTAGGGCCGGGAGTTTGGCTCAGTGGCTTAAGCACCTGTCTGGCAGGCATGAGGTTGTGAGTTCGATCTCTGGTGCCCCTGGAAAAAAAAAAGGACAAATTAAAACAACTCTCCTCCTGCCCCCCAGGTGTTTTGAAGAAAATCACACAGTCCCACAGAGTCTTTATATATACTGTATCTCCAACCTGGGAAAATCACTCTCTCCTAATCCCCACAGTAGCCACTTCAAATTGCCCCTTTTTGGGCTGGGGATTTAGCTCAGTGGCCTAAGAGCCTGCCTGGCAGGCCCAAGGTTGTGAGTTTGATCCCCGGTACCAAAAAAAGAAAGAAAGAAACAAATTGCCTCCTTTTTTCTCAAGTTCCTTGCCTCATCACTTCTTTACTCATCTCAGCAGAGCTTACATCCATCTTCAGAGAAAATTAGAGCAATAAAGTGAGAATTCCAACTTTTGCCTCCTGCAGATGAACTCAGCTGCATTATCACATCTCTCTCATCCTGGTGAACAAGGCATGAAAATCTCCAGGTCATTGTACTGTGCATTCCATGCTGTGTGTCTATCCTGCTCACCTCTGTATTCTTTCCATTCAGCACAGTGCCTGTGCATAGTAGGTGTTAACTATTAACACATTAGTTGAATAAATCTGTACTTTGAGCCAGGCATGGTGGCACATGCCTGTAATCCTAGCACTTGGGAGGTTGAGGCAGGAGGATTGAGAGTTCAAGGCCAATATGGGCTCCATAGCAAGTGCCAGGCCTGTATGAAATATAGTGAGACCCTGTTAAAACAAAACAAAACAAAACAAACAAGTAAACAAATTCAAGCCCAGCTCATACAAGTTAGGGATTTAGTGAGACCCTGTCTCACCAAAAAAATGAAAAATAAAAAATAAAATTAAATTAAAAAGGGCTATAGATACAGCTCAGTGTAAAGGCCCTGGGTTTGATGCTCAGTATTGAAAAAACTCTGGGCTGGGTGTGGTGGCCCACACCTGTAAAACCAGCACAAAGGAGGCTGATGCCAGAAGATCACTGTGAAGCCGGGCATGGTGGCACACGCCTTTAATCCCAGTACTCGGGAGGCTGAGGTAGGAGGAGCGTTGTGAGTTCGAGGCTGACTTGGGCTACAACGCGAGCACAAGGCCAGCCTGAGCTACATAGTGCGACCCTGCTTCAAAAAACCAGGGCCAGGAGTTTGGCTCAGTGGCTTAAGCGCCTGCCCTGGCAGGTGCGAAGCTGTGAGTTTGATCCCTGGTGCCGCAAAAAAAAAAAAAAAAAAAAAAAAGAAGATCACTGTGAGTTTGAAGCCAGCCTGGGCTACATAGTGAGTTCAAAGCTAGCTTGAACTACAAAGCAAGACCCTGTATTGAAAACAAACAAACAAACAAAAGCCAACCAACCAACCCCAAAACCTCTCTACTGTTTTTCCTGCTTAGTGTCTGAATTTTTTCTTTTTTTTTCTTTTTTTTTTTTTTTTTTTTTACCAGCGATCAAACTCACACCTCATACTTAACAGGTAAGCACTTAAGCCACTGAGCTAAATCCCTGGCCAGTGTCTGAATTTCATACTGTCTTCAAATCCTTTCCTTTTTTCTTTCTTTCTTTCTTTCTTTCTTTTTTTTTTTTGGATGGGGTCTGACTGTGTATTTTCAGGCCAGCCTTGAACTCCAGGGATCCTCCTGCTTCAACCTCCCCAAGTGTGGGAATTACAGACATACACCACTACACTTGGCTTTTCCTTAATTTTTTAACCTTTTATTTTCTGTTGACATCTTCCCCTCAAAACATACGCATGTTTACTTCCCATATTTAAAGGAAAAAATAAGCTGGGCCTGGTGGCACATGCCTTTAACCCCAGCACTTGGGAGGCTGAGGTAGGAGGAGCATTGTGAGTTAGAGGACAGCTTGGGCTACAACGTGAGCAAGGCTGGCCTGAGCTACATAGTGCAACCCTGCCTCAAAAAACTAGGGCTGGGAGTTTGGCTTAGTGGCTTAAGTGCCTGTCTGGCAGGCATGAGGTTGTGAGTTCAATTCCTGGTACCAAAAAAAAAAAAAAAAAGGAAAAAGTATTTCCAAACTTCTCTTAAAATCAATGGCCTTATTTCTATTAATATGCCTTTCTCAGCCTTCTCTGACCACCTCTGGAATGTGAGTGTTCTATAGTTTTTTTTGTTTTGTTTTGTTTTGGCAGGGGGAGGAGGGATTGAGGCAGGGTCTCTATGCATTTCAGGCTGGCCTTGAGCTTACTTTGTAGCCCAGGCTGGTCTTGAATGCACAACACTCCTCCTACCTCAGCCTCCCGAGTGCTGGGATTACAGGCGTGTGCCACCATGCCTGGCTTAGGGTTTCTTCTTAATGTACACATTTTCTCAGTTAAAATAATCCAACTGGGCAACATGGTGTGTGTTTATAATCCTAACACTCTGGAGGCTGAGGCAGGAGAATTAGAAGTTTGAGGCTGGCTTGGACTACAATAGCTAGTTTGAGGACAGCCTAGGCTACAAAGGGAGACCCTGTCTCAAAAATAAATGAATAAATAAACCAGGCATGGTGACACATGCCTGTAATACCAGCACTTGGGATGCTGAGGTAGGAAGATTGTTGCAAATTCAAGATCAGCCTGGGCTACAAAGTTTGCTCAAGGCCAGCCTGCACTGCCCAGCATGACTCTGTCTTAAAAAGACCAAAAGGGGGGGAAAAAACCACAGAAAGTAGATAAATATATAAAAATACAGAGATAATCCGCATTAATAGTTACAATAACTCTATGCTACTCACCATCACCATGTAAACAACTGTTCACTGGATACTTTCATTTGGGTTTCTTCACTAGTCGAAAGACAGGAAGCTTGTCTTTTATCTTTTTATCCTTAGCACTTAGTCATAATGTCTGGCAGGCAGTAAGTAGAGGAAGAAATAAATGCATTGAAGATTAAAAGGAAAAAGAATTAAAAGCTGGGAACTATCTTCAGCTAGGTTGGGCAGGCAGTCTCTTCTGGCTGCTGGCTGTCATCCTGAGCATCCTGCGGAACTGATAGAGAGTTTTGTTCACCCCCCACACGCCCTCAGGGACAGGGAGGAACTCAGTGTGGAGCGTGGGGTTAGAGTGTGGGAGGGCCTGGGTTCAACTTTCAGCACCCAAAACCAACAAAAACCTAACCTTAGCTAAATCAAAGTGTGGACTGTGTTCTAGTCTTAATATTTTCATTCTGTTACAACTTTATTTTTTTCTTTTCAGTGCTGGAGGCCTAAAACCCAGGGCCTTGTGCATGCAAGGCGAGTGCTCTGTCATCAAGCTATTCGTGCAGATGTCATTCTGTTTCAAATGGAGATTATTCAGAAAGGTACTATTAATCTCCTGTGAGTTAGACAGTGGTAAGGAGACCTAGCTTCACCTCTGGAGCATTGGATAAACTCTAAACCTGAGTGTATCATCTGTGATGGACATAGTACCTTCCTGCCTACTTCATGAGACCATCTAGGATAACGTGGTGATATTCTTTGTAAACTCACAAGCGCTTCACAGTGAGGCAAGGTGGCACTTGTCTGTAATCCCAATATTTGAGAAGCTGGAAGCTGGAGAATTGCAGCAGGTTCGAGGCTAGGCTGAACTACACAGTGAGACCCTATCTAAAAAAGAACCAAAAAACCAAAGCTTCATATATATAAGACACCATCATCATTGACCCATTTTCTGCCTACTCAAAGGTAGCACTCTGAACCTAATCATCCAGGAAGAGCAAGGACCTTAGATAGGATATCTGTGGTTAATGCTGCTCGATCCTCCTTCACATGGCCAAACACGTTGAAATTTTCAGTTGTCTGCTTTTCTGCTTTCCTAGTCTCTTCTTGCTGTGTCAATTCTCATTGTTACCAGTATTTTTAAGTCAAAAAAACCTCTTTCTCTTTTCATTTGCTGTCAATTATATGCTACAGATTTAGAGGTTACTAGAAATGGTTATAAGAGAAAACAAAAGACAACCTTCCTTGTAAGTAAATGAACATCATTACATGTGACTATCACTGTGCTACCGTCTCTCCCTTACCCTTAGCTCTTGTTGGATATCTTTTGAATTTGTACTTTCAGAAAATATTTCCTAATCACAGTAAAGCAGAATCTCTGTCCATGTCCAATCTACAGTCCAGAGGGAAGGCAGTTACTGAAATCACCACAACAAAGTGCTCATCACATGGGGCGGGAGTGTGGTTCTAGAGGGCCACCTAACAGGGGCTAATGGAATACAGGGCAGCTTCACAAGACAGGGTCATCAGAGGAAATTCAGGGGAGAAGGTATGTGTGGGAAATGAGTTCTAGGCAGATGGATAAGAAGTGGGAAGGTCTGCAGAACACAGGAAAAAGTGGCAGGAGGCAACAATAGAGACCACCATGGTGAGTACTGCCAGGCGTGGTAGCACATGCTTGTAATCCCAGCACTCAGGAGGCTGAGGCAGGAGGATTGCTTGGAGTTCCAGCTCAGCCTGGGCTGTATAGTGAGTTCAAAGCCAGTCTACACTACATAGTGAGACCCTGCCTCTAAAACAACCAAACAAACAAACAAACAAATGTAAGAGAAAGCCAAGACTGGAGCACAGCACAAGAAGTGACCGAAAATGAAGCAGGAAGCCGGGCATGGTGGCGCATGCCTTTAATCCCAGCACTCAGGAGGCTGAGGTAGGCGGAGCGTTGTGAGTTTGAGGCCAGCTTGGGCTACAACGTGAGCCCAAGGCCGACCTGAGCTAAATAGTGCAACCCTGCCTCAAAAAACTAGGGTTGGGAGTTTGGCCCAGTGGCTTAAGTGCCTGTCTGGCAGGCGCAAGGTTGTGAGTTCAATCCCTGGTACCGCAAAAAAAAAAAAAAAAAGAGATGAATGGGTAGAGTAAGCAGACTTCTGAATCAGAATTCAATACTGTATTTGTGCCTTCCTGTAGTTTCATTATCTATTTATTTTTTGGGATTGAACCCAAGGCCTTTGCACTGAGTTACATTTCCAGCCCATTTCTTTTTTCTTTTTTTTGTTGGTACTGGAGATCAAACTTACAGCCTTGTGCCTGCCAGGCAGGCGTTTAGGCCACTGAGCTAAATCCTTGTTCCTATTTTTTGAGACAGGGTCTCACTATGCAGTTCAGGCTGGCCTTGAACTCACTTTGTAGCCTCAAACTCACAATGATCCTCCTGCCTCAGCCTTCTGAATGCTGGGATTAAAGGTATGTGACACCACACTTGGCTTCCATTTCTATTTTTATTCTGAGACAAGGTCTTGCTAAATTGGCCAGTCTGGGCTCAAACTTGAGATTCTGTTGCCTCACCCTCTCAGAGTGTGGGATTATAGGCATTCACCATCATGGCTGGTTGCCTTTGTTATTTTCCAAGCAGACTGTACATTTCTCCTTCTGTCTCTCTCTGTTCCCCCATCTCCATCTATCTTCCTTTCGCAGTGCTGAGGATCAAACCCAGGGCCTTAGTAATGCTAGGCAATTATTCTACCACTGAACTTTCCTCCCAGCCCCTGTGCATTTCTTACAAAAAGGACTTTTCTTTTCCTATGATTTTGCTAGTGGCACCTATTATTGTCCCCAGTATATGATTAGTGTATTCACAGAGCAAACAGAAGTAGAATGAAGTCATGTTAAACTGTTCAAGTTATTAATTCATAAGCTTGAGTTAATTATCAGAAAAAAACACATGCTTGAGAAACACAAAAGGTCGTCATGCTGACATTTGCTACCTCTGTAACTTGGGTGAAAGTTATTTAACCTGGTTAAGCCTCCATTTTTTCATCATCAAAAAGGATAGAAGGACATTTAATTCATGAAGTGTTATGAAGATTAAATGAGATATTTAAACTGGGTGTGGTGGCACATGCTTGTAATCCTAGTACTTGAGAGACTGGGTAAGAGGATCACCTGGAGTTTGAGGCCAGCCTGAGCAACACAGCAAAATGCTCTCTCTCTCTCTTTCTTTTTAAAACCCTATCTCAGAGCCAGTGATTTAGCTAAGCGCACAAGTGCCTACCTGCCAAGAATGAGGTTGTGAGTTTGATCCCCAGTACCAAAACAAACAACCCTATCTCAAAATAAACAATAAAAAATAAAGGAAATACTTACATATCATCTACACAGCCCACCCCATGATGCCAGCTCACTTCTCACCTCTTCCTTTCCCAGAACCTTAGCTCATTATTTTCCATCTGTCCCTATACCTTACTTCATAACTATCCTCCCTCTTTGCATTTGCTAAGTCTCCCTCTCCACTGGCTCCATTCTTAGCCTACAAAGGTCCTCAGCTAAAAGCTAAAAACAGTCCCTCACTCAATCCAGTTCTCCATTCCTTTAAGCTTTCCATTTCTCTTCATCCTTTTGTCATCAAACTCCTTAAAAGAGTTGTCAATATTCCCAATCCAAGTTGATCCCAGAGCTAGAATCAGCTCTGGATCTCAGGAATGAGGAAGAGAGAGGCAGGAATAAGGAGACAAGACCAACCACTGTTTCCAAGAAGAACCAAGGGAGTGAGGCCTGCTGAGCACCTTGGGGTACTCAACTTCACATAACCAAGCAACTTTCCAGTCTTTCCCCTTCTGGAGCTCCTTTCTTACAGAATCACTATAACTATGGGCTAGGCTGTAACTCAGTGGTAGAGTACATGGCATGTCTGAGGCCCTAAATCCCGTACTGAATCAATACTCTCCTGAACTACAAATTTATTGAAGCATCTTACATTCCCAATGAGCTAATTATTTACTTCCCTGAACATTTTTAGTGTTTCCTCACTGCCTACAGGAAAGCCTTGTACTCTTATTTTTGTTTATTTTTTTGTTTATTCGTTTGCTTGATTATCTTTTGGAGGCAGGGTCTCACCATGTAGTTCAGACTGGTCTTTAATTTGAACCAATCCTCCTGCCTCAGCATCCAGAGTGCTGAGATTATTGGCATGCACCACCAATTGAATTGGATTGAGTGAGGGACTGTTTTTAGCTTTTAGTTGAGGACAGTTGTAGGCTAATAATGGAGCCAATGGAGAAGGAGGCTTAGCAAATGCAGAGGAGAGAGGATAGTAATGAAGTAAGGTATAGGGGCAGATAGAAAATAATGAGCTAAGGTTCTGGTGCAAGGCCTGAACTCTTGAGTAACTTCAGTGTCAGTCACTATCTTAACTTTTTCCTTCTAGCCAGGTGTGGTGGTGCACCCCTTTAATCCCAGCACTCGGGAGGCTGAGGCAGAAGGATCCTTGTGAGTTTGAGACCAGCCTGGGGTACAAAGTGAGTTCAAGGCCAGCCTGAACTGCATAATGAGACCCTGTCTCAAAAAATAGGGCTGGGGATTTAGCTCAGTGGCGTAAGCACCTGCCTGGTAGGTGCGAGGTTTTGAGTTCGATCTCCAGTACCAAACAAAAACAAAAACAAAAACAAAACCCAACTTTTTCTTTCTTCACTTATCTCTTAAAGAATGTATACTCCACAGATGCAGAATAAGTCACTACTTCCTGAAAGTGTCTCATATTGGGTTTATTCACTGTACATGGTTATGCAGTTCCCATCATTTGGGCATCACTTCTTTCCAATCTCTGGCTTTTAAATAGTTTAAATTCCCGGTCACAGTGACACACACCTGTAATCCTAGCACTGGGGAGGCTGTGGCAGGAAGATAGCTGTGTGTTCAAAGCCAGTCTGAACTGTACAGTGAGACCCAGTCTCAAAAAAAAAAAAAAAAAAACAGTTTAATCTTTTCTTTTTCTGTGCGTATGTGTGTCACAGGGTTTGGCTATAATTCACAGGCTGGCCTTGAACTTACAATGCTTATTATAAGTAGTTGAATCAATGACTATGCAAGTCTATCTCTTCTAATCAATCAGAACTAATCTAAGCTTGAGCTACAACACAAGCGCAAGACCGGCCTGAGCTACATAGTGCGACCTTGCCTCAAAAAACTTGGGCTGGGAGTTCAGCTCAGTGGCTTAAGCACCTGCCCTCGCCAGGTTGTGAGTTCAATCCGTGGTGCCGGAAAAACAAAACAAAACAAAACTAATCTAAGCTTCCTTACTTGCATAATTCTTTAAACTGAGGAAGATAATGGGAGGGCTGAGATATAGCTCAGAGGTAGAGCACCTAACTAGCATGTTATGAGCCTTGAACCCAACAGGCCCAACTAGATTACAAAATTCTCGACGGCAAATAGTTTTGCCTCCCTGAAGAACTGTGACTTCTCATTGGCGGGTCCCTGAAGGCCTGTTCCCGCAGTGCTTCAGTACAGTGCTGACACCTGCTGGCCACAGGTGGTTCGGCAGCCCTGGCCTCCGCATTTCCGCCCTCCGGTACTAATTACTGAGATATCTGCTAGTTACCTCCCAGGTTCGGGAAGATGCTTGTGATAATGCTGCCCCACAGTGCCACCCCTTCAAGCTTGATAACTTTCCCCACGTGGCCCCCAAACTATCAATTTGGACTTTACATCCTCCCCAGTACCATAGATACAGAAGAATATGGTCTCAAGGAGCTGGCGGCGAGAAAGAAGCGAACACTTTGAAAGAGGGCATGTACAACCCCTTCTCCCCACTCTGAAGAGTCAAGGTGTTTCTAACAGAACCCTATTCCTCTCGAGTTTTGCCTTACTTCTAGGTTTCTCTTGGGCCATGGGCCTTCTTGGTGCCGGTGGACCGGAGGTTGAGCGGACTAGGTAGGCGGAGCTTGCGGGGTGGGGCCAGGCCAAACGGCCTCTCACTAGGAGCTTCTCCATTCTGGCAGCTCTCCGGGAACATCCACGCCAAGACTGGCACCCGTCGTGGCAGGTGAGGGACCGTCCGTGAGGAGGGTGACTTTGGGGGCATGGTGGTGGAAGGGTCCTTAGCGCCTTCAGCTTTAACTTTCCACATCGTAGAGGTCTCACTTGTAGAGTTGTTGGGTTCCCAGTACAGCTTAGTTTTCCTTGGGGCAAGGTAGCCTTTGAAAGAAAGACCTGGCTTGGGATGGGGTTAGGTGTAGGGCTGAGGGACAGGGGTGGGCATGGGTGTGTGACAGATCAAGGAAATCTTGAGGGATGGAGGGAGATGAGTGAGGACCAGAGTGAGAACAGAAGATTTTAGGGAGGGCCCAAGGGAGAGAGAGAAAGAGAGGGAAACAGGAGGCGGTGAGAGGACAGGGGGTCAGAGTCGAGCTGCCCAGAGGGGCAACGGAGAGTGGGGAAACAGGAAGGCTGAGGAGGAAGGAAGGCTCACATGGAGCAATCGAGTCTTCTGGGCCTCTTCCAGCTGTGGATCCTGGTCCAGAAAGCCCCAGGGCAGGCCAGGAGCAGATGGGGGCTGCAGGCTCCTACTGGAATGCTTCAGTGTGGAGGAAAAACCTCCTGGTTACCCACTCCCCTGCCTCTTCAGACTCCCAGTTTCATTTGGAGGAGAGGGTGAGGCTCTCCTCATTGCGGTCGCAGCCACATCCTGCAGAGCAGGGGAGGGGGAAGTAAGAAGCAAAACAACTATAAGCACCACAGGAGAGGACCGTGGGGTGGGAAGCTGGACCTCTGCAGCAGATGGGCCCCAGCCGGGTCTTGGGTGCAGGTGGGAGCCCGCAGACCTGTAGGCCTGCTGCCCTGGAGGGCCTGGCTCAGCTGCCACGCCCACAGCCACGCAGACCGCAGTCTAGGTAAGAATGTTTTGGAATTACTTGACCTGAAGCTCATTTTTATCATTTACTAGTGACTTCAGCCAAGGTGCTTCATTTCTCTTAACTTCAGTTTTCTCACTGCGAAGTGGGGATACCTGTTTATAGAGTTGGGAAGAGAGGCAGTTCACAAAAAGCACTTGGCACATAGTAATCTCTCAGTAAATGTTAATTATTCTTATCAGGACTCCCAGGACCCCTATGCTTCTCACTTCTTTAAAGACAACAGTTGACATGGGCTTTTGGAGTCAGGAAATCAGTTGTGTTTGACCTCAGGTAAATAACTTAACACACGCCTCAGTTTATGGAGAGCAGTACCTACACCTCCTGGATGCAGGGTGCACAGTTAGGATCACATGGTAGCTGCGGGAAGGATCTGTCAGCTAAGCCCATCCTTGCAGCAATCCTGCCTCAGCCTCCCAAATGCTGGGATTACAGGCTTGCACCACCATACCCAGTGTCATTTCTCTCTTTCTAAGGAAGCCTGTGGCCTCTCTTCTAGCGACTGACTGCTTCCCTGCCCCAGGCACCATGGAGTCCTTCAGCTCAAAGAGCCTGGCACTGCAAGCAGAAAAGAAGCTACTAAGTAAGATGGCCGGTCGATCTGTGGCTCATCTCTTCATCGATGAGACGAGCAGTGAGGTGCTAGATGAGCTCTACCGTGTGTCCAAGGACTACACGCACAGCCGGGCCCAGGCCCAACGGGTCATCAAGGACCTGGTCAAAGTGGCTGTCAAGGTGGCTGTGCTGCATCGCAATGGCTGCTTTGGCCCTGGAGAGCTGGCCCTGGCTACCCGTTTCCGCCAGAAGCTGCGGCAGGGTGCCATGACAGCGCTTAGCTTTGGGGAGGTGGACTTCACCTTCGAGGCTGCCGTGCTGGCTGACCTGCTCACTGAGTGCCGAGATGTGCTGCTGGAGCTGGTGGAGCACCACCTCACCCCCAAGTCCCACGGCCGCATCCGCCACGTGTTCGATCACTTCTCTGACCCAGGTCTGCTCACAGCTCTCTACGGGCCTGACTTCACTCAGCACCTTGGCAAGATCTGTGATGGGCTCAGGAAGCTGCTGGATGAGGGGAAGCTCTGAGAGCCTGGCACTCCGAGCCTTCTACCTTGGCTGACTGGAAAACAACACACCAAGGGCTTTCTAACCCTGCTCTAGGCACTAACGCTTTTCCGCCCTCAGGTTTCATTCTTTCCCAAGGGAGCCTTGCCTCTGAGACCCCCTGCACCCAAACTGCTGGAGAAGATGCAGCGCTGGAGCAGGGGGGGAGGTGTCACTCCCACTCCAGCCCCAGCACAGGAAACAGCTGCCTAAAAAAGGCGAAGTGAAACTTGGATCTCTACTTTTCCCACAAGGGATGTCTGAAACAGGGAAGCCCCCTCCCCTACAAACTAAAGGGGACAGAACCTACATAACCCCTCTGGGGACACTAAAGACAGAAGGGGGATGGTGGCCCTTAGAGACCCCCTAGCCCTCCAGCTCTAGGCAGGGCATAGACAGACAGGAGCAGCTCTGCCCCAGGGTGCAGGAAGAAGGGTGAGGGCAGGGGAAGAGTCTCACAGGGGAAATAAAACTACTGAAACATGCACAGGGCTCAGTGTTTAATCTCTCCAGCTTCTACACCGTAGGATCATCACAGAGGGAAGTTAGTATACAGACACACTTATCTCACCTCTCACCACTTTCACACAGGAGACCGACGCATATTTCCAGTACTATTGAGGTTCCCTTGCCTACTTCTCTGTTTGAGAAACAAAAAACAAACTGTACTGCAGATCAGTGCTACAAGTCAAAAATGAATACATAGTGAAGAGCGAGGCATAGATAGGCTCTGGTGGGGAAGGTGTGCAACTAAGAGACTTTCAAGCCGACCTCCTCTTTGAGTGCCACAGGAATCTCCTTCGGCCCTTCAGCCCCACTGCAGGCTGAGCAGAGAACGAGTCAGAAGGGTGAACTGGTGGAATGGAAAGGTCAGGTCCCTACTTTACTGCTCTTTTTCAGAGCAAGAGTCGTGAAAAAGTTATAGGGAAACGGTTAGTCAAGATTGAGTCCAAATCCTTGACCTTGCCATCCTTGGTGTGACACCAGATGGCAGATTCCCTGTCCTCAGTAACATGTTCAGGAAGGAGCTGGGGAAGCTGAAGAACCAGCAGCCACTGGCTTAAGGGTTCCAGGCTACAGAAATCCCATTTTTCAGCTAACAGTGGGGAGGAGTTAGATATAGCAAATAAATATTACTCAATATAGCACCAAATAAATTAGGGAATATTGTTGGAGCTGGGAAGTTGAAGGGGAGTCTCTGCTTTCCTGTTCTAAGGGCAGAAAATGGTGACAAAGATAAGAAAGGCAGCAAGGTTGTAAAAAAAAAAAAGCCATCTGAATCTAAAGGACAACTCCAGATTCAGCCAAGAACTGGAAAGGGATCTAGTGCTCATCTCCTACTTTTGCTCAAAAAATGTGCTCCACTTGGTAACAGACAGGAGGCTGGGGGAGACGGCTGGAGTAGAGGGAGGCAGGCTGGAAAGCCATGTTCTTGAGCCTCACCTCAGGCTCCTCTCTCCCTCAAGTTGTTCCTTCCAAATCCTACTTCTCTCAGTCAGTTCAGGGAACATCAGAGTTTGAAGATTTCATCCTCCTGGTCCCGTAGCGTGCGAGTCCGAGAGGTTCGAGTCAGTGGCACAGGACCTAGGACAGCTCGTTGCTGGGTCCGCGGGGAGCTCAGGTGGAGTCGCACATCCTCCCTGGGTAGCCTGTAGGCGAGGAGAGTGGGAAAGAGCCACAGATCAATGGAAGAAACTGAGGATGGGCCAGGCAGTATGAAATTGTCTCCTCTCCTGCTTCATGAACTCTCTGCTCCAAGACAGTCTCAGTATCGTATGGAAAAATCTTAGCTCTAATGGTCCTCTCGCATGGATTAAGAAAGCAGCAAGAACAATCAACTGTTTTGCTCTGATGAGAACGTGGAACCCAGCTCAGCCCGTCCTAGGAGCCATAGGCTATGCACTGCATCGTGGGCCTCCCAGGCAAAGGTACCACCCTGCTTCTGCTGGTCCTATGCTTACTTACTTGTGTTTGTAGGAGGTTGGACCGGAGTCTGTGGAGCAACTTAGGAGGACTCACTCAAGACTCACCCACTTTCTCCTTTGCTCAGCTTCTGTGTGGCGACCTTCTTTGACAGGCTGATCTGTGAGTCCAGCTTCTTAAGGAAATCTGAGGCAGAGAGGTCATGGGTGGGCCCAGGGGGGTCCTGGCCAGGTGTGGGAGGGACGCTGTCACCTTTGGCACATTCTGAACCTATCTCTTGTTTGCTCCTCTCAGCTGAGTGTGGCTTTACTTCATCCTTCCTTGGGTGCACCTCTTCCTCTCCATCTTTCTCGTCTTCAGAATCCAAACCATTGAACAGGTCTCTGGGCTCTGTCAGGATGGGGATGTAGAGGGTTTTCTTCAAGAAGATGGAGTCATTAGTATAAAGGCGGTTTGCACGCTTAATCTGTTCCATCTTAAAAAAAAAGTCACCAAAATTAGTGACAGTAACAACATCCATTTTACACAGACTCTCACGCTTTTACAAGTAATTATAACCAGCATTGGGAGGCTGAGGCAGGAGGATCACTGTGAGTTTGAGGCCAGCCTGGGCTACATAGTGAGTGAGTTCAAAGCCAGTCTGAACTACATGGTGAGACCCTGCCTCAAAAAGATTTAAAAAAAAGTTAGACAGTGATGTCAGTCACTTATTCAGTGATGAGTATTAACAAAATAAATATCTGATAAAAGAAATAATTCATAGGGCCGGGGGTATAACTCAGCGGTACAAGTGCCTGTCTGGCAAGTGCAAGGTCCCGAGTTCGATTTCCAGCTCAGAAAAAAACCAACCAACCA
>RJWM01015691.1:0-47183 GCA_004363535.1 Dasyprocta punctata | reverse complement strand
CTGAAATTGTCAGAAAACTCTACATTTTACTAGGGAACATATTCACAGCTTTAATTCAAGAAGTGGTTTACCAGTCTACAAAGTGTCAGAAAGTATTTTAGGCTTTGTGAATCACCTGCTCTTTGCCTAAAATACTCAAGTCTACCACTGAAGTGCAAAAGGAGCCATAAGCAATAGTAAATTAATGGGCAAGGCTGTACTCTACTAAAACTTTTAATTACAAAAACAGGGTGGAGGGTTGGGAATATAGCTCAGTGGTATAGCACTTACCTAGCAGGTGTAAGGCCCTTGTATGAGAATTTAAGTACTCTCGCCTTCCAAAAAAACCCAATGGGGACATGTTAAAAGAACAGAAGACAGTGCTAAGGAAGTTACTCTGTTTGTAAAAAAAAGTTCTGGAACTCTTCAGAAAATGGAAAGGAGCCAGGCACGGTGGTGCACACCCGTAATCCCAGCATTTAGGAGGCTGAGGCATGAGGATCGCTTGAGAGTTCAAGGACAGTCTAGGCTATATAGTGAGCTCAAGACCAGCCAGAATTATAAAGTGAAACCCTGGGACTTGGGGTGGGGGGGAGGAAGCAGGGGCTGGAAGCAAGCAAGAAAATAGAAAAGAATACAATATACTTCAAATTATTATAATTTTTAGATTTAGAGCTATAATTTAAAGCATCTGTTAAAACTGTTTAAATAAACAAAAATATAATCAGAACTAAGTTATTTCAATAAATATTAAATCTTTTACTTCTTAGAAAAAATAATTTGTCAATAAAAAAAGACTCATATGTTTCACTCCAAATAATATGAGCAATTTTTTTTTGAATTGCTAACTATCAGAATGTCTGATATGAGTGTATTTGTACTGTTTAAAAATAAAGCATTTGCAAACATTTATCAGCAAAGTTTCTGGTAAGTCTTCTAATGTCCATAATTAAAGCCCACTCATGAACCTTATAAGAATCAAGGATTCTGGGTTCCCCTAAACCTACTCTCTTTAGTTATACAATTAAATAACAGTACAGAATTGCTTTGATGTTGAAAAGGGTCGAGGACAAACCTAAAGAGGGGCACTTAATATCAACCCTAGGTAAACTGATAAAAGAAGTTTAATAATGTGATTATAAGACTACTACCATAAGTATTCACTTACTACAACTTATTAAAATTTGAAATAAACTTAATAAAAAGTTGATTATGAATACACTGGCTTGATTGTCACACATTTATGAGCTGTAGGCCAAAGACCCCCATTTGAATCTCAGGCATCTGTGTGTGTGCCAGAATTAAAAACAAAAAAGGAAAATATTTTCAACTGGAAGCAATATACTTCACTAAAACAAATCTGCAAAGCTGCAGACTTTTTATAAAATAATCCCTGGACAACTAAAATAATTAAGACGAGCTTAGAGGTAAGGTGCAGTGGCGCATGCCTGTAATCCGAACGGTTGGGAGACTGAGGCAGGAAAACTGCTGCAAGTTTGAGACCAGCCTGGGCTACACAGTGAGTCCAAGGCTAAGCTGAATTATAAAACAAGACCCTGTCTTGGGGGGTGCGGGGGGACTTAGAGACTGTCTCAGTTACTTTTTTCTTGTTGCTGAGATGAACTACTTGATGACCAAAATTAGGGAAGAAAAGGTTTATTTAGCTTACAGTTTTTGGTGGTATCAGTCCAGTCCAGAATCAGCTGGCTGAAAGGCAGGGTGGTGTGGCACTGGGGCAGCACTTCGAGGCAGCAGCATGCAAAAGCAGCCAGACGAACAAGGGGACAAGAGCAAGCCTCTTTTCCTCCTTTTTATATTATACACAGGCCATGTCGTAAGATAGAACTTCCAGGGCAGTTGTAGCACTCACAAAATCTCTGTGCCCTCCTCTTGCACAGGATGAGGATATCTACAAAGTAAGGATCCTGGTTTCCTGCTGAGTCTCTTAGTTAAACTTCTAAACTTCTCAAGTTGACATAACATATCAACCATAACACATACCCTTCCTTATACTCTCTTAAAACTGTTTATCATGAAAACAAATTTTAAAAAGAATGAGTTTTTAAAGCTTTTATATCAATTACAGTGATACATACATACCCATGATTATAACAGCACAATTAATTGTAGCTAAATATGTATCTGTCAAGAGATAACTAGATTTACACATAGTGGAGTACTATTCTGCCATCAAGAAGGATAAACCTCAGTCATTTGGAAGAAAATAGATGCATCTTAACAACATAATACTAAAAGAACTAAATTAAGTTCACACCATCTTAAACATCACATAGTTTCTCTTACATGAGAACTCCAAAACATAAAGAGCAAAGACAGATAACAGGAAAAAGGGAGATAGACCTTTTGAAAATGGGAAAAAGAGATAGAATGAGGGGGATAAAGGGAGGGAAAGAAGACTAAAAAAAGAATTAAGATGTGTTATACACACATACCAACTCTGAATGAGGAATGTTATCATTATGTACTACAAACAAATTCTAATAAAAAATAAAATTAATAATAATGCTTTCATTTGCAGAAATCAGTTGTTTAAACAAAGTTTTGGATTTCCAAGAGCTTTAAGAAATAAAAATAAAAACAGAAACATTTCAGTTTAAAATAACGAGGGTTAGCTGGTCGTCGTGGTGCACTCCGGTAATCCCAGCACTTGGGAGGCTGAGGCAGAAGAATCGTTTGCAAGTTTGAGGCCAGTCTGGGCTACAAAGTGAGCCCAAGGCCAGCGTGAACTGCCTAGCGAGACCGTGTCTTAGAAAGACCAAAAAATAAATAAATAAATAAATAAACAAATAAGATAGGGAGGGTGATCTGAAGCCCCATGTGCTTTATTTCTTCAAAATATCTTTGACAGAATCCATAAGGCAATGATTTTAAAGAGAGGAAAATAAGAAACCCTAGTGAAATGTATATATTTAAATTTCTCAAGCTGTCATGGTAATTTAAGCATACATATTTCTGTTTAAATTATTTTTGAATGATGTTTGAATCACCTAACATATGTTTGTTAGCCAATAAATAATCTGTCAATAAACAAAAAACTGTGAACCTCATTGGGTTAGGAGGTACTCAATTACAGTTTAACATAGGGCAGAGTATCTAAAATAGAGTCTCATTACTTATAGTAGTTACAGTCTATAAAATTCCACGAACAATTAATTAGCAAATATATGGTTAGATTCCTGCAAGCCTCTGGTTACATTTTCCAACCAATCAATACATAATTTTATTTTATGTCTGTGTTTAAGGACACCTTATTTAATATATATCGTTGATTAACACTGAACTGGCAGCCATAGCTTATGTCTAAATGAAGCCTACTTAACACATATATTTTCTCTGTAGGCATATGACAGATTTCTTACTCTTGGGAACACTAGGAAGCTCTACAGCAGTTTAGCACTATGACTGGGAGCAATTTTAAACAGTTAAATTATCAACAAAAAGCAAGAAAATAAAAATACACCCTGCAACAGGTCATTAAAAAAATGGCATTACAGTATGACAGGTAAAACAG
Source organism: Dasyprocta punctata (assembly GCA_004363535.1). Taxonomy (NCBI): domain Eukaryota; kingdom Metazoa; phylum Chordata; class Mammalia; order Rodentia; family Dasyproctidae; genus Dasyprocta; species Dasyprocta punctata. The sequence goes on along the minus strand of RJWM01015691.1, from coordinate 43,672 downwards.
GATGATGAATTCAAATTTTTGGTCACTTAGTTTAAGTACATGTACACAAATGACCATTAAAAAAATAAAAATAAATTTAAAAAAACACAAATGATCATGAAAGTACCCTGAGTATTGATTTGGGGGTTAAGTAAGCAAGTTCATAACTATTGAATCTGTAAATACGAGGATGGGATTTTCTTAGACAAATTTCATGTAAGATTTTGATTTAGGCACAAAACATGAGAAGTAGTCTATAAGAAGATGATAGGCAAGGAAAAAAAAGCATAAAAATCAGAATGAAAAATGAAGACTCAAAATTCTGCATCAACTGTATCCACTCATACTTTAAAATGCGTCTCAACTGCATGATTGTTCCAAATCCATCACCCCTCCCCATGTCCACGAGCTTTGCCCATAACATTGCAGTTTCCTCCACCAGGGACCAGGACATATTTCTCCACTCTACCACGGGGTTTGATGCAATGTTAGTGTACATGATACAAGCAAAGGCTTAACATGTACTTCCAGGGTTGGAGTTTCCTTGTCTTTCTATCATCACTATGGAAAAATCATACTTTCAAGTAGTCTATTGGTCTAAGAAGGAACAGAGATACATGGGAGACCTAGGCTCACTCAGTTATGGTTGATACAGTGTGTCAACTTGAGAAGCTTAGAAGTTTAGCTAAAACGCTCAGTAGGAGGCCAGGATCCTTACTTTGCAAATATCCTCATCCTGTGCAAAAGGAGGGCACAGAGATTTTGTGAGTGCTACACCTGCCCTGGGGAGGGGGGGCCATATGTACAATACAAGGGAGGAGAAGAGGTTTGTTTCCCCCTTTTTGCTCTGGCTGCTGCCTTGAAGTGTTGTCCCAGTGTCATGCCACCCTGCCTTGCAGCCAGTGACTATGGACTGAAATCCCCACAAACTGAGCTAAATAAACCTTTCCTTCCTTCATTTTGGGTGTCAGGTGTTTTGTCCCAGCAACAAGAAAAAAGTAACCAAGACAGAATTTGGTACCAGGAGTGGGGCTGTTGCTGTGACTATACCTGACCACGTGGCTCAAGAGCCTTTGGGAGTGGTTTGTGGAAGAGTCTGAAAAGGTTCAGAAATGTCACCTGAAAGAGTAGCTTGGAACAGCTTAGGCTGTTTTGTTTGGGAGATTCTGGTCAGAGCTCAGAAGACCAGAAGACTGATAGAAATCCTGCTGGTAAAGTCCAGGCTTGGGAGGTTTCTGCTGAGAAGGAATGCACTGGGTGCTGGACTCCAGATGATGTGTGTTATGGCTTGGTAGAAAGTTTGTCTGCATTTTCTTCATGTCCAGAGACTTTACCTGAGACTAAGATTAAGGACAATGGACAATTTAATCTGGCAGAAGAAATTTCAAGGCAGTCAAATGTTGAGGCCACAGCATGGCTATTGTTGTGAGCTTTTAGCCAGATTTATGTTGTGAATCAAGAGCAAAAAGCCCAGCAGGATGATTTAAAATATTGTGAGTTTGACCAGTAAGGAAGCTCCAGTACAGTTGTGGACTTAAAAATAGAGCTGAGATCTCAATTGCTTAGAAGGAACAAAAAAATAAAAAAGATGGCCTGCAGGCATCACAGGAAGAGGCAGCAGGTCCCCATGCTTTGCAGCCTCAAAACTGCAAAAGTGAAAGACTTTGCTTGGAGGAGAAAGCCACAGAGCACCATGTTCCAGAATGACAGCAGCATAAAGAATCTGTTCCTCAGAATCAGGTTTCAAGTGCCCAATAATCCAGGCACTCGATCCCTACAGCCAAGACAGAGGAAAGCCTGGCTACTGCTCCAACTGGCAGCAGACCTCAGCATCACTCATGTGGCACTGCTTTTAGGTGCATACAGAATGTACAAGTTCTGAGGTTAAAGGCTTCCAACCTGATTCCAGAAGGCCTGGGAGGCCAGGTGGTGTGCCCCTAAGAGGGTAGTGTATGAAGTTGTGAGTGCAAAGCCAAAGACACAGTGGAGACCCCAGAAGTTTGGAAAAGCCAGGAACGTGGATCATCTAAGGAGAGTTACAAGGAGGGAGCAAAGCCAGCCTAAGAAAAAAGCCATGGGATCTACAAACACCAGTAGTGCCATGGGGTGAAACCACACAAGCCCTTTAGAGCTTACAGTTTGTCATAGATTGCTTCAGATGCTGGACATACAACTATAGGACTTAACATTTGGCCTGCTGGATTTTGGACTCGTTTTGGTCCCAATTCTTGGTATCCCATTTCAATCTTTTGGAATGGGGATGTTTACCTTGCGCTATTGCATGTTGGAAGTGTTCACCTTTGTTTTCATTTGTATAAGGCCTTGTAGCTAAGAGTTTGCCTTCCATCTAGGAGGAGACTTGGGACTTGAAATTTTCAGCAATGCTGAAACTGTTAGGACTTTGACAACTCTTGCAGATGGACTAAATAAATGCCTTTTGCATAAAGGGATGTGCATAAGTCTTTGGGGGGCCAAGGACAAAATGTTATGTTTCTAATGTAATATAATGTTGACAGACTTAATGCTGGTTCTTAAGGATTGTTAAGCTGTGTTACAATGTTCAAGTTGCAAAATGTTAATAACCATGTCTTTGTATTTGGAGGCTGATTTAAAGAAACATGTCTGGTTGACAAGTTCACACTGCTATGGTTGATACATTGTGTCAACTTGAGAAGTTTAGAAGTTTAACTAACAGACTCAGCAGGAGGCCAGGAGCTTTACTTTGTAAATATCCTCATCCTGTGCAAAAGGAGGGCACAGAGATTTTGTGAGTGCTACAGTTGCCTTGGGGGTGGGGAGCCTGTGTACAATATAAGGGAGGAGAAGAGGTTTGTTTCCCCCCCTTTTGCTCTGGCTGCTGCCTTGAAGTGTTGCCCCAGTGTCATGCCACCCTGCCTTGCAGCCAGTGACTATGGACTGAAACCCCCATAAACAGTGAGCTAAATAAACCTCTCCTTCCTTCATTTTGAGTGTCAGGTGTTTTGTCCCAGCAACAAGAGAAAGGTACCAATACACTCTGTCTGTAACCTGGAGCCAAGTTAAACCAAGAGCAGACAACCCACAAACATATTAGCAATAATAAATAACTGTTGCTTTAAGGCCTAAACTGTATAGCACTATTGTGGCTACAGTTAACTGACATTTCATATACTAATACATTAATTTTAAAATTCATTATTCTATTTAAAACTTCTACACAAAAAAGTTGATGAGATTCTCTTTCATTCTTGTCTAAAACTATAGAACATAGTAGCTGTGCAGATTGTTTTCAAAGCTGGCTGTATCATTATCTCCCACCCCAGGTAATCTGCTACAGGTTGACCTTTCATTCACCCATCAAATGGTTTAATCTGCCTCTCATTCTCCTACACTGGAACAGGCCCTATTATGCTGTGTAATAACTGAAGCCAGACATTAAGAAATCTACAGTTTACATGTTTGTTCTTTATGGAACCCAGTCATCCAGCAAGAAGTGAAACTCCACAAAGACCACCACACTCTGAGAAGCCCTAAACTAACTAAGTAGAAAGAGAGGGTGAAATCAAGACTGAGAATAAGAGCAAAAGAAAGAGAATTTGAACACAAAAGAAGGGCAGTTTGAGGGTAGGGAAGTGGCAAAGAGCAAGAGACGCCACGGGATATGCTTTCATTGTAACCATTTGAGTGAGGCCATTTTGGGCCTTATAGCCATCCTAGTGACCCACTTGTCATAAATTCTCCTGCCCTACCTGACACTATATGAGGCCAAAGAACCTTCTAATCAACCTACATAATTGTAAGAAATAATAAATTGTTATTGTTCAGTACTCGGGAGGCTGAGGTAGGAAGAGCGTTGTGAGTTCGAGGCTGCCTTGGGCTACAACGCGAGTGCAAGGCCAGCCTGAGCTACACAGTGCGACCCTGCCTCATAAAACCAGGGCTGGGAGTTTGGCTCAGTGACTTAAGCGCCTGTCTGACAGGCACGAAGTTGAGTTCAATCCATGGTGCCACGAAAATAAAAAAAACATAAATAAATAGTTATTGTTTTCAGATACCTTTAGAATGAATCATTACATAAAAAGTTTTCAATAAATATTCATCTAAAGCTTACCTTGGTGTTGGCCATGTCTACAATATACTGGTCCCCCTTTATACATTCCATTACTTCAAAACCATCTCGGTCAATCACCTTGGCCTGTGAGCTTCCAGATACAACAAGAATCATGTCTCCAGTGTTACTGTACTGTAATGACTTGATCTGATGGCTATGCAAAAGAAAAAGAAAATAATCTAGTGAGACACTAAGCACACTGTTTACAATAAGTCTCTGCCTTACAAATAAATGAGTTTCATTCCGGGAGAGCGCATGTAAATCATTTCATTAGGGAGTGTGAAAAAATGAGTCTATACTTTTGATATAAATACACAATGTAAAGCATAAAAAAACCAAACACACACACAAATACTGTAAATAAGCTATATTTACTTTTAGAGTTACCTTAAAATGGTAGAACAGAACAGTACCACAACTGACATATAGAGCACTGCATGGAGTGCACTGACAAGAAGAGAGTTACTAACTGGAGGAAGAAAGGTAGACAAAAGACAGAGCTGAAGAATCATCGGCAAAAGGAGATGGAGGGAAAGACAGAATCTGGCACACACCTGATGTTCATGACATGGGTTTTGGATGAATTCAATTGTCTACACTCTTGAAAAAATGACGCAGTGTGAGTAGTAGCTCTTTTTCTCTCATTATGGATGACTAACACTGGATGGCATTCTGAAGGGCTGCTGAAATCTTTGTCTATCATTCTACACTAAGGTCCTAAGCCTCAAAAACTAACGGCACCTCTTCAAGTAAAGAAAATCCCCCTGCAATTTCCTGTGTTGTGAATCTCTTTGATTCTTCAGTTCCATCTTCCTCTTGGCACACTTATCTTTTCCCTGGGCCTTTAATTCCACCAGGTCCTCATTAAGAAGCTCCTTGTGTTGCACAGCAAGGAGTTTAACGAAGTCATCCTCTTGCAGATCCAGCTTTTTGTTAAGGATCACTAAGTTGTTGGAGACCTCTTGGGATTCCCCACCCATCTTCTAAAGTCTATGAACTTCATGAACAAACTGTGCGCAAAGGTTCCTCCAAACCCCACTCACAGTGACAGCCAAAACCTTATACCAAACAAAGTTGGTATTTTTTTGGCCTTATAGATGTTATAGTCCTTCAAAAATTGTTGAAAGGTTGTTCTTACTTTATTAATTGTCTTCACTGCCTGACAAAAAATGTGAGGCAAATAGTATTTCCTGAAAGATGGTAACTCCTTGGTTCACAGATTGGATAAGTGCCATAGTATTCAGTGACGGAAGCACTTTGACATTGGGACAAAAGTCATCTGAACTAGGGGTGACCTGGTTCACTGTCAAGCAGCAAAAGAATATCGAATGGGATATCTTTCTCCAAATAATATTTACATATCTCTGGGACAAAGTGGTGGAAAAACCAGTCTTAGAAAATGGCCTTCGTAACATCCAGGGTTTGGAATTACTCTTCCACACAATAGGTAGAGAGCCCTTTACTATGTTTTTGAGGGCTCTGTGTTCTCTGAACAGTAAACTAAAAGAAGCTTTGGTTTCACATCTCCAGAAGCATTGCCAACAAACAACAGAGTGAGTCTGTCTGTTGCTGCTTTGAAGCCCAGCATCAGCGTTTTCCTCTTCACGGATGGAACTTTGTTCTGGCATCCTCTTTCAGTGCAGTCTTGTCTCACTGATGTTAAAAACTAGCTGTGGTAAATAAGTACCTTCATCATTTATTTCTCCAAGTGTTGCTGGAAACTTTGGGGTAGCTATAGTATCTGCAATCACAGTCTCACCACTTACAGTGGTACCTCTCAGTTCATGAATTTAATTTGTTTTACGATTTGGGGGAAGACAGCTTCATTTGTGTCTGTATGTGGAAAGTGGTCATGGTCATGCTTGTGAATGATGCAGAGTTTGAAAAAGAAAGCAAAATTTTTCTGAATGGTTTTGTCTGCAAACTGAATTGTCTGCAGATAGAAGTATTTATGAACTGAGGTATTACAGTACTTTTACATTGTGAAGGTTGGCTCTAGCTTTGAATCTGTTAAACCATCCACAACTGGCAGTAAAAGATGCATCTTCTTCACCCCATGTTGTCTTGAAGTCTTCACACAGGATTCTAGCTTTGTCTTGAATAAAGATTAAGCTGACTGGGACTCAACGATGATGCTGCTCCTGCACCCACACACTGAGAAGTTTCTCCAGCTCTCTATCAATGTACCACACTTTTTGGATATTATGGTTGGCATCACTGGCACAGCAAATATCACATGCTCCATGATCTTGTCCTTCTTTAGAAATGTGCCAAAGGTTGAATGATTCATGAACAAGAACAAGTAAAGTCTACCATCTTTTCACTCCTGTCCAAATTATTCTAATGCGTTATGTAAGTAGGCCTGGAAGCAATCTAATAATGGATGTTTAAAGCAGTGAAGATTATAAAAAATGTTTCAATATATGTTCAACAATGATCATGTGATATAGTCATCTGAAATCAACAGGTAAAATTGTGACTCTGTTGCCTACTTTTTTGTTGTTGTTGCCTACTTTTATAATTAACATACTAAATTTCAGTTATATGTTAATAAACAAAAAAGATGTTTTAGGGTTGGGAATATAACTAAGCAGCACAACCCCTGCCTGACAAACACAAAGTCCTGAGTTTGATTCCTAGTACAAAAGAAAAAAAAATTGACACTTTGATACTTAAATGAATGTGCCTTGAGAATGTACTTACTAGTGAAATAAGTCACATATGTGTAAGCATCGTATTGTTTCACTTGTGTGACAAACTGAAAGAAAAATATGTATATGCTATGTATATGCATATAAAAAAAGTTAAGATAGCTTAAAAAAAAAAAAAAAGCACAATGGCCTCCTTTGTCATCCACATGGCCTGCCCAGAAGTCAATTCAATGCCTTCTTCACTGAAAGGAAAAAAAAAAAATTCTGCTGAGATTTTGATAGATATTGAGGTGAATCTATAGATAAGTTTAGGGAGAATAAATGTTTTGATATTTGTCCAATTCACATACATAGTCTCTCTCCACTTATTTAGGTTGTATTTGAATAATTTTGATCAGTTTTTAGTTTTCAGGATACAGATAGTGAATATATTTTGGTAGATTTATACAGTAATGTTACGTTAAGTTTTTTTGTGATGTCATGTGCCTTTACAATTTTACTTTTGAATTATTCACTGCTTGTATATAAGCCAACACTAGATTTCTGTATATGGCGTTGTGACCTTGTACCATGACCTTGCTAAACCTACTTGTCTGTTCTATTGATTTTTATGTTGATTCTTTGTAAAAAATCTATTATCTACATTTAAAAAAATGTTTCACCTAAGTTCACAGCAATTGGGAGACCCAGATGTTGACACTGTGAGTCATGGAATTTAAAATAGCTGAGTTAAAAGTTAAATGACAAGGTTTAGATAACTTACACCTAGTACTGGTAACTATTAAAATGCAAACATTTTGAAACGGAAAATAAATGACACTTAGAACTAATGAATGGGAGTTTAGCAGCAGAGAATTAGAAGGTTGGAAAAAAATTGTTGGACTAAAACATGGTAACAAAAAAATTGAAAAATCCAAAAACCAAACATAAGATACAAGTGAAATATGGCAAAAATTAGCCGAACATTAGAATTAAAGGGCAGAAGAAGAGAAAAGCAGTTTTTGAAGAGTTAACTTCAAATAATGAGGACAGATACTATAGTACCCAGGGATTCAAGAAGTACTACAAACCCAAACAGGAGACCAGAAAACTACCCCTTCATGTACTGCAGGAAAACTGCTGAAAATCAGGACAAAATAAAACCTCAAAAACAGATCAGAAAAAACAGATGACTTTTCCACAGAAGAAATAAGAGCCAGAAGACAAAGCAATAATAGCACCAATGGGGCCAGGGATATAGCTCAGTGGCACAAGTGCCCACCTGGCAAGCACAAGGTCATGAGTTCAATCCCCAGTACCCAAAACAATAATAATAACAATAGCTCCAAGATTCTGAATAAAAATATTCCCTAGGTAAAATTATATAATCGCATAAATTAAAGGTGTTAGTAAAGGATGTTTTCAAGAAAAATTAAAGGTAGCTAGGAGGGGGGACACAGGTATGTAATACCAACACTAGGCAGACTGAGGCAAAAAATCAACACAAGTTCAAAAAAGCCTAAACTGCGTAGCAAGACACTGTCTCAAAAAAAAAAAAAAAAAAAAAAAAAAAGGTAGAACTAATAGAATTTGTCAGCAGCCAATTTGCTTTAAAGGAAACACTACAGACAGTTCTTCATGTAGAAATAAAAGCACAGCTGGGCATAGTGGCACATGGCTGTAATCTCAGCTCTCGCAGGGTTGAGGCAGAAGGATCTCCTGAGTTGGAGGCCAGCCTGGGCTACATAGTGAGTTCAAGGCCAGCCTGAACTACACTGCAAGACCCTGTCTCAAAAAGAAAGAAAAAAGAAAGAAAGAAAAGCACAAAGACAAAGTAGGATTGAAGACTATCAGGAAGAGAGAATACATAAATAAAGCACAATGACAAATGACTACGAAAACAATAATAATGTCTGATGGGTTTAAAATGTATATATAAATGCATGCCCCAACACAAAAATAAAAAATATGAAAACAAATGCAAAAAATTAAATGTTGTTAGATGTAATAAATGTTTCAAAAGCTTTGCATTGACTGAAAAGTGGCAAAGGCTAATTTGTATTAGCATTTCATGAGTCTACTATAAGACTATAGGTTGTAATCTTCAGGTTAACCACTGAAAGAATGCTAAAAGATATAAACTAACAAATCAATCAAAAGCACAAAACACAGTATTTAAAAATTAGTGCAATGATAAGAAAGTACAGTACAGCAAACAGTACAGATTAGGCAAACAAAACAATGAATAAGGTAGATACCTTACACTCAAGTTTATTAGCAATTACATTAAGTACAAGTAATGTAAACACTAATTAAAAGACAGTTTGTCAAATGAACAGAAAACTTTTTTTAAAAAAGACATTTCTCTATAAAGTATAAAAGAAAATAAAAACATACACTTCACAAATATTAAAGCTAGTATAGTTTGTATTTTAGGCAGAATAGATTTTAAAGCAAGGAGCACTGCTGGAAAAATTAATGACAAGGTTCAATCTAACAGGAAGATAATTATCCTTAATAATTGTAAGTGTATTTGACAAACAATTGTAAGTGTATTTGACCCAATCAACTTAGAGTCTCTTAATCAAGTCAGGTTGACTATATTAACTGCCCCAGACACAAATAAAATGTTTAAATCAAAGAGACTGACAATAGCAAATGTTATATAGAATGTAGAGCAATTAGAACCTTATACAGAAAACTGTAACATCTTCCTTAAATACTACTAGACGTAAGAAAGGGGACAAGAGAAAAGGAAAGGTAGAATGTGTGCTATGACCTAGCATTTCTACTCCCAAGTATGTTCAAAGAAAAATGCAAATATGTGCTCCCAAACACAACTACAAGAGTATTTGCAGAACAAGTATTCATAATAGCCCAAACTGGAAACAATTCAAATGCATAAAGGCAGAAAATAGGTAAGTATAAAACAGTGTATTACAATTGAAATTAGCAAATTTCTGTTATACACAACATGGACAAAACTTAAAAATATAATCAAGTAAAAGAAGTCATAAAAATATATGTTGCGAACCCTCCATGTTGGGCAGAGAGGCAGCAACCAGAAGAAAATCCGCCTGCCTCCCTGGTGAGTGTGCACGACAGCACAAACTCCAGGAAGAGAAAGAGATATGTGTCCCATAGGCTTACTGGCACGCGGCTACAAATCAAGGACCTCCCTCCCACCTCCCCTGTAAGCAACCTGCTGGCTCACAGAACCAGCTACGTTCATAGCAACTAAGGTACATAAAGCAACTAAATGCTTGTATTGTTAGGTTATTTTGCAGGCCTGGTGCCCGCAGTCTGAGCATTACTTGGGAATATGACAGTGTGTAGTGTGGTAAATATGTGGGATTGTCCTCTGTCTTGTCTTTGAGCCCCAATATTGTTCTCATTGTTAGGCTTAATTGTGATTAATTTTCGTTTCTTTTTTTTATTTTTTATTTTTTTATTTTTCTTCATTTCATATCCTGTTTTTATTGGCTTTATTGTGTTGTGTTTTTGTTTTGTTTTTGCTATACCTGATGGAATGTTCAACTATTCTGAAAATCACTAGATACACTATAGTAGCTATTGTTTTCATAGTATCTCTCTTTGAAGTTCTAGCCAGTTCTACTGCTTTGTTTTCATTGTTCTGTTGTCTTTTGTTGGATTTTACTATCTTTAAAATAAAATAAAAAATTAAAATATATATATGTTGCATTTATTCACTTTCAATACAGGTAAAAATAATCTGCAGTCAGCATGAGGAGGACAGGGTAATATGTTGGAAATAAGAGTCTGGTGCAGCTAGTATGATAAACTAGCTCTTTGATCTGGATAGTGAACATAGGATATGTTCATTTTAAGACTAGTCTTCAAGGTATAACCTTAGGATAAATGTATTTTCTAAATGCCATGCTTTAACTTAAATATTATGAAAATGAAAGATACATGAGGCAATTTTACATTAGGACCCCTGAGAGCTCATCAAAAATGATAAATGAGGACACTACCATATTTCATAGTATAATTTAATCCTTAAATGCTAGAAAGTTCACAAAATGAACTAAGAAAGCAAAATACACATAATATTTCTTATAGTTTTATTTAGTATTTAAATTAGCATAATTTAGTTTTTAAGAATTATGCCAAAAAACTTCTATTTACCCATAACTAGGCAAATTCAATGTGTATAAATTGATCAGAGATTATTTTATACTACATGCTAAACTTTTAAGCATTAAAAAATAATTTAACCATAAGTGTATAAACAGAAGAATATTCATTTCAAAGACAGGAAACATAAACATTACAAAATATTGGGAAGCACAAAAAGGTTCAGAAACAGCTATTTGCCAAGCAACAAATAGCAGAAAAAAGTAGTTTACTTAGTAAGTATTTATTTACTTAGAGCTTTGTTTAAAGGTCAAATGAGGTCATAGAGAACACTTGGAAGAGATATTCAAGCTATGTCTCACAAAGAAGTCTTCTTTATTCCATAGTTTTAGTAATATGACAACTGCTCTGATGACCCAACGAGGAACTCTAGCAACTACTCTTTAGTGTCTGTTGCTCTCAACTCTGCTTTGCCATTACATGACTCAAATATTCTGTCTCTGCTTATATTACTTCCAGTTAATTTTCCTCTACTCTCACTGTTTATCTAAGCTTTCTGATGCCTTGTGGCTTCCATTCCATGAGGGTTACTCATGCTTTCTGTCTTTTCTCTTTGCTCCCACTGCTGTCTGCTTCCTTACCAATCTACTCCACATTCAAAACATGCCCAGTCATTAGGTAATGAGGGAGACCAGAGTTAGGAAAGGCACGTCAGTAGGCTTTTTTATACTTGGAAGCTAGCATGATGAGAGGGTGCTTTGGGGATACAGGATATTGCCAGCAAAGTTGTAGTCATAAGGTGTAAGGTGTAAATGAGGTGCTTCATGGGTGCTTCACATTGGTCCTAAGATATCTAGTAGGTATGTATATACAAATATTCCAAATATTCCCAAAGGATACACACCGTATAGTTACCTCCATGTGACAGAAATATGTATAATCTGAAATAAAATATGTATGGGGAAATAGATTTTTCATGGAAAATAACATACATAATTCTAACCAAAATAAATAAAATTCTCACAAAACTTGAAATTATTGGGATTGTGTAATACAAAAGAATCTACCCTCCTAGGAAAAAAAAAAAAAAAAGCTGATCGAATATAAGATAAATCAAAGATTCTGTTGACAGCAAACTCTACCCAGCCATGCAACCTCTGCACCTTGCTCGAACCTGGTAGGGCCCTGCCCAGCATCCCCAAACAGCCTGGTACCTTCGTGTAGGTCCCTCGGGGCCTGATTGGGCCCAAGCCAGCGACCCCAAGTAGCAGGAGGACCTCCAGCGCTGAATGGTGCGAGCCAAAGACCTGCACAGTGAACTCTATCCAGCTGTGCAACCTCGGCACCTCACTCAGAACCTGGTAGGGCACTGCCCAGCATCCCCAAACAGCCAGGGACCTTCTGGTAGGTCTCTTGGGGCCTAGTTGGGCCCCACCCAGTGACCCCAAATGGCAGGGGAAACTTGGATGCTGAGTAGCATGAGCCAAAGGCAGGCACCGCGAACTCCACCCAGCCATGCAACCTCAGCACCTCGATCAGAATCTGGCAGGGCCCCGCCCAGTGACCTCAAGCAGTTGGGGAACTCTGGTGCGCCATGTGGCATGAGCTGAAGGCCTGTACAGATACTCCCTCTAGCTGTTCGGTCTTGGTTCACCACTCAGAACCTGGTAGAGTTTCACCCAACAATCTCAAGCAGCCAGGGAGCTCCGGAGTGCTATGTGGGGTGTGCTGCAGGTTGGTCCAGTGTACTCCCAACATTTGCGTAGCCTTTGAGTGCCACTAGGGACATGGTAAAACCTGTCTAACAACCCCAACTCAGTTGGAGAGACTCCCTCTGGTACAGACAGATATCTCAACCCAGGAAGGAACTGAGACCTTGCATTCGGCTTCTCCAGGGGAATACAGGAAAATGACAAAACAAAAGAGCAAAATGCAATCTCAAACCTCCAGCCCATCTCAAACAAGCCTAAAACACAGGGACATAGAAGAAACTGTAAGCCATACACCTGAAACTTCTGAAATGACAGCAACTGAAGTAAAGAAACAATGCCATGAAGCTGTAAAGGAACTCAGATCAGAAATAAACACCCAGGTAAAAGAAGAAATGATAAACGTAATACAAGAAATGTTGAACAAATCTAGAGAAGACATAGTTAAAAAAAAATTGAGGAGCACTGCAAAAACACAGAAACCTTGAATGAACAATATAAGACAGAAACAATGCATAAAACAGATTCAGAGATATCCAAGGAATCAAAAATTCCATTGAAAGCTGGCAAAACCACCTCAATGCATGTGAAGATAGACTTTCAGACCTCGAAAACAAGACTGCAGCTAGAGAACAGGAAAGGAAAGATCTTTTAAAAATAACAAGGAATCAGGAAGTAACAATTCAACACTTGCAAGATGATGCAAAGAAAAACAATATAATATTAATAGGTATAAACAAAAACAGTGACAATAAAAATGATATAAAAAGACTATTGACAAAAGTAATAGTCAAAACTTTCCCAAATATGGGAAAGGAAATTAACATACAAATAAGTGAAGCATGTAGAACTTCAATTAGCCATAACCATAATAAATGGACACCCAGACATATAATAATCAACATTCCAGAAATTCAACGTAAGAACAGAATATTAAAAACTGTTAGAGAAAAGAGACAGATCACCTATAAAGGAAAGTCCATCAGAATCACAGCAGACTTCTCGACACAAAAAAAGAAATCAAGACAAGAATGGAGTGAAGTATTTCAAATCCTAAAGGAAAACGACTTCCAACCCAGATCGATGTACCCTGCAAACCGTTCCTTTAAAATTGATGAATAAGATACTTCCATGAAAAAGAACAGCTGAAGAACTTCGTGACCACCAAACCAACACTAAAAGATATTCTAGACAGACATAAAAATAACTATGACTTCAAGAACACCAACCAAAAAAAACCACCAAGAAGGGCAAACAATTAAACAGAGGGGAAAAGTAAAGAACCAACAGCAGAAAGGTAACATGACAAAAATAAGCCGACATGCATCAGTTATAACCATTAATGTAAATGGCCTGAATTCACCAATTAAAAGAAACACACTAGCAGAATGAATCAAGAAACAACATTCAACCATATGCTTTATACAAGAAACCCATCTAACACAAAAGGAAATTCACAGACTCAAAGTCAAAGGATGGAAAACAATACTTCATGCAACAGGAGCCCTCCCCCTGCAAAAAAAAGCAGGGGTAGCTATTCTTTTTGCAGATAATGTGAAATTCAAACAAAGAATGATTAAAAGAGATAAAGAAGGTCACTACATACTAATTAGGGGAAAACTTCAAGATGAAGATATAACAATCATATGTATATATGCACCAAATATGGGAGCACCCAGCTATAGAAAACAAATATTAATAGAACTGAAAAATCAAATAAGTAATAACACAATTATAACAAGAGACCTTAACACCCCATTGACACAAAGAGACAGATCAACTAGACAGAAAATCAGCAAAAAAATAACAGAACTAAATCAACCTTGTGAACAAATGGACTTAGTAGACATACACAGAGTGATCCACCTAAGAACATCAGAATATACATTCTTCTCAGCTGCACATGGGACATTCTCTAAAATAGACCACATACTAGCCCATAGAACATGCTTAAGTAAATGCCAAAGAATCAAAATTATCCCATGCATATTATCTGACCATAGTGCCATGAAGCTAGAAATTAATGACAAAAGACACTGCAAAAACTCCACAAACGCATGGAAGTTAAATAATACACTTCTGAACAATCAATGGGTCACTGAGGAAATTAAAGAAGAAATTAAACAATATCTACAAACAAACAAAAATATAAATACAACTTACCAGAATCTGTGGGATGCAATGAAAGCAGTGCTCACAGGGAAATTTATTACAGTGAATTCCCACATCAGGAAAACAGAACAAACACTAATAACCTGATGCTACACCTCAAACATCTAGAAAAAGAAGAGCAAGTCAAACCCAAAGCCAAAAAAGGGAGGAAATTATAAAGATTAGAGCAGAAATTAATGCAATAGAGACTAAAAAAAAAAATACAAAGAATTAACGAATCAGCTGGGGATATAACTCAATGCAAAGCACCTGCTTGGCAAGTTCAAGGTCATGAGTTTGATCCCTGGCACCCCAAAAAAAAAAATAGAATGAACAAGTCAAAGAGTTGGTTCTTTGAAAGAATAAATAAAATTGATTAACCCCTAGCTAACCTTATTTAAAAAAGGAAAGAAAAAACTCAAATTCATGCAATAAGGAATGAAAAGGGTGAAATCACTACAGACCCTGTGGAAATACAGAAGATCATCAATAACTGCTTCAAAAAACTTTACTCTCATAGATTTCATAACACACAAGAAATGGACAGATTACTAGAAGCATATGAATTACCAAAGCTGGATCAAGCAGATGTAAAACTGCTCAACAACCCAATTTCAATTAATGAAACTGAAAATGTAATTAAAAGCTAACCAAAAAAGAAAAGCCCAGGTCCTGATGGATTCACTGCTGAATTCTACAAGAAATTCAAGGAAGACTTAATTCCAACACTCCTCAAACTCTTCAGTGAAATTGAAAGGCAAGCAATTCTCCCTAACTCATTCCTGGAAGCAAGTATTACCTTAATACCAAAACCAGAGAAAGACCCAAACAAAAAAGAGAACTACAGGCCAATCTCCCTAATGAACATAGATGCAAAACTCCTCAATAAAATACTGGGAAACAGAACACAGCAAGTCATCAAGAAGATTACATACCACGATCAAGTGGGATTCATTCCAGGAATGCAGGGATGGTTCAACACATGCATATCAATAAATGTAATACACCTTATCAATAGAGCCAAAGAGAAGAATCACATGATCATTTCAATAGATGAAGAAAAAGCTTTTGAGAAAGTCCAACACTCAGTCATGGTAAGAACCCTATGGAAAATCAGAATAGATGGTCTCTACCTCAATCTGATAAAAGCCATCCATGACAAACCAACAGCCAACATCATATTAAATGGTCAAAAACTGAAAGCTTTCACTTTAAAATCAGGAACAAAACAAGAATGTCCATTATCCCCACTCCTGTTCAATTTAGTGCTGGAAACATTAGCTAGAGCACTTAGACGAGAGAGAAATAAAAGGTGTAAGGATAGGAAAAGAAGAAGCTAAATTATCATTATTTTCAGATGATATGATACTCCACATAGAAGACCCCCAAAACTCCATTGGAAGACTTCCAGATGTAATAACCAAATTCAGTAATGTAGCTGTATAAAATATCAGTACTCAAAAATCAATAGCATTCCTGGACACAAACAACAAACTTACTGAGAGAGAAATGAGAGAAGCCACACCCTTCATTATAGCATCCAAAAAAATGAAATACCTAGGAATCAATCTAACAAAGGAAGCAAAAGATCTATTCAGTGAAAATTTCAATACTCTGAAAAAAGAAATTAAAGAGGATCTCAGAAAATGGAAAGACATGCCATGTTCATGGACAGGAAGAACAAACATTGTAAAAATGGCCATTCTCCCAAAATTGTTATACAGATTTAATGCAATTCCAATCAAAATACCATTAGTATACCTCACGGATGTAGAGAAATCATTCCTAAAATTCATCTGGAACCAGAAGAGACCTAGAATAGCAAGGGCAATTCTGGGCAACAAAGGCAAGGCAGAGGGCATCACAATCCCTGACTTGAAGTTATACTACAGAGCTACTGTGATAAAATCAGCATGGTACTAGAATAAAAACAGACCTAAAGATCAGTGGAATAGATTAGAAGATACAACCACAACTACAAACATACTCAGCCATCTTATCTTTGACAAAGGGGCCAAACATGTTCCCTGGAAAAAGATAGCTTCTTTAATAAATGGTGCTGGAAAAACTGGCTTTCCATATGCTGCAAACTAAAACTAGACCCATGCCTATCACCATGCACTCAACTAAAGTCAAAATGGATGAAAGATCTAAATATTAAAACATAAATATTAAATCTGCTGGAAGACAAAATAGGTAGAAATCTTGAAGACATAGAGGTAGGCAGAGAATTCACGAACAAAAATCTAACTGCATGGGAAATACTTCCCAGAATCAACAACTGAGATCTTATCTGATTAAAAAGCTTTTGCATGTCAAAAGAAATGTCCAGCAGAGTTAAAAGAAAACCCATGAATTGAGAAAAAATCTTACTCAGCTGTCCCTCAGACAAAAGACGTCTATCTAGAACATATAAAGAGTTAAAAAAAAAAAAAAATCAGGTCCCTGAAATTCAAAAAGACCCAATCCAAATATGGGCATCTGAGATGAATACATACTTCTCAGCTAAAGAAATTCAAATGGTAAATAAATACATGAAAAAAAGTTCAGCATCATTGGTCATTAGAGAAATGCAAATTAGAACAACACTGAGATTCCATCTCACCCCATAAAGAATAGCCAGGATCAAGAAAACCACCAATAACAAATGCTGGAGAGGCTATGCGGGAAAAGGAACTCTTTCTGCACTGTTGGTGGGAGTGTAGACTAGTGCAACCACTATCGAAATCAGTCTGCAGGTTCCTCAAAAAGCTGGGACTGGAAGTCCCATTTGACCCAGCTATTCCACTTCTGGGCATATTCCCAGAAGAATCGAAAACATCATAACACAGAGATATACGTGCACCCATGTTTATAGTACCAGAGTTTGTAATAGCCCAAATCTTGGAAACAACCTAAATGCCCATCAACTGAGGAATGGATAAAAAGATGTGGTATTTTCATACAATGGAGTACTACTCAGCTATAAAGAAGGCTCACATTGAGGTTTTTATAGGTAAATGGATGCAACTTGAGACCATACTCGTAAGTGAAATACATCAAACTCACAGGTGTAAATACCATATTGTCTCCCTAGTATAAGAAACTGAAAGAGTAAATAAGATACAAAATCTTCAATAAATATTGTGAAAGGGTAAGAAACTGCTCAAAGGGAAAAAAATAACTCAGGGAAAAGGAGAAAAGAAGGAAGGGAAAACAAAAGTGATATAAATTTGTACATATACACAAGATAGCTAAGATGATAGTATTACTAATTCTATTAGTTCTTGGAACAAAACAGTTAACATTCATAGGATTAGATCAATTTTGCATGTTTATATCTGGTAATCTGAGTAACTCTTTTGAAGATAACTATGCAAAATAATAGCCTTAGTCATGTTCCTACCACCTTGTTTTGCAAGCTCACATTGCTATTGTTTTGGACTTTGTTATTGTTATTTGTCTCTCTTGTTTCTTCTTTTTCTTGTATTTTGTTTTGTTTTCCCTCTAATACAGAAAGGATAGATGTACATGTATAGGCCTAGAACTTCTCCTAAAGAGCTTATAAGAACTAATTTTAATATGTGTGATTGTAGGAACAGCTACTTTGAAGAAAACAAGACATTATGGTAGCCATTGCTGATTTCCTATCATCGTATTTTGAAGTTCAATAATGCTTTTACTCTTTGTTTTGATTGGTTTTAGCCTATTTTGTTTTATTTGATTTCAGTACATGTGAAGGTATGGACAGCTATTTTGAAGGGAACAAGAGACACTATGGTAGCCATTGTTGAGTTTCCTACTGTCTGGTTTTAAAGGCCTGTAATGCTCTCATTCTTTTGTTTTGATCAGTTTTATACTATTTTGTCTTGTTTGAATTCATTGTGTGTGAAAAGATGGACAACTGTTTCAAAGAAAACAAGAGACATTATGGTAGCCAGTGTTGATTTCCTGTTGTCTTGTTTTGAAATCCTGTGTTGCTTGCATTGTTTTGCTCTGATCTGCTTTGTTCTGTTTTGTTTTGTTTTATTCTCTTTGAAATAAATTTTTTTTTAAAAAAATAAAGATTCTGTCAACATCTGATGCCCACCAAATGTGTATGTCTGCCTAAATTCATGTGTGAAGTCCTAACGCCCAATGTGATATAGCATTAGGAGGTGAAAACTTTATCAAATAATTAGGTAGAGATGAGGTTAAGAGGTTGGACTCCATAGGATGAGATCAATTCCCTTATAAAAGGAGGAAGAGAACATAGAACTCTTATCTCCCTATCTTCTGAAGCTAGAGCAAAAAGAGGTCCTCTGCAAATGAGAAAGCACGCACTAACAAAGAAATAACTGTGGAAGCATTTTGACCTTCCACTTTCAGCCTCCAGAAGTGTGAGAGATACAGAGTACAGGCAGAGCAGACTAAATAAAATTTTCAAGGGTCTTAAGATGTTCAGAAGAGTAAATGAACACTGGCTTCATTTCAGAGTCACCAAATGCATTAACACCTAACGAGAGACTAAGGATTTTCTTAAAAGTGTTAAAACACCAACTTCTCCTCTCTAGCTATGGGTCCTAGATGATGGCTTCATTGAATGTTTGAAAATAAAGCAGTTGTAAATGTATTGTTTAATGTAACCCCATACATCGTCTTTTTTTAATTAACTGATATAATTTATAAATACATAATGATCCTTCATAAGGAATTTGTACCTGTGTTATATCTTCATGTCCTTTTTTCTCATTCCCCTCACCTGCTTTCAGCTTCCCCCCACCTTATTAACAAAAGCTGTACTTCAGTTTTATCCTTCTTTTCCCATTTTTTTCCTTTGCTTTACCGTCCTTTCCCCCTCACTCCTCCCTAGTTCACCTTCCCATTTGAACAATTTCTTTCTATTTCACAGTGTCTATTATACATTTTGGTCATTGTTTACATTGTCACTATGTCACACCTAATAAACAATGGGATGGTTACAAAGGTATGCCAAATTTATTTTACTTAGCATCCATTTAGCTATAAATGTCCCAAGTTTATCCTCTTGATGGTAGAGTAGTATGCTATTATATATTTTTTAAAAACTACGTCTTCTTTATTCATTCATCAGTTGATGGGTATTTGAGCTGCTGCCAATATTTAGCTATTACAAAGTATGCTACTATAAACATGTGTGTGCATATATCGCTGTAGTGTTTCACTTTTATGAAGCTTTTAATTCTTTCAGGAAGATATCAAGAAGGGGAATACCTGGATAGAATGGGACCTCTAGCTGTAGATTTTGAGGACTCTCCACACTAATCTCCACAGTGATTGCACCAATCTACAAATCTACACTCTCACCAATAGTGGAGAAGGGCTGCTTTTTCCTTGCAGCCCCATCTGTATTTGCTATTGCTTGATTTCTTGATAATAGCCGTTCTTTCTGAAGTAAGATGGAATCTCACCGCTAATCTGCATCTCTCAAATGACCAGTGATAGTGAACATTTTTTCATGTATTTATTTGCCATCTGCACTCCTTCATCTGAGAAGTGTGTATTCATCTCAGATACCCATTTTTGGATCAGGTCTCTAAATTGGTTGCTCTGATTTTTTTCAGTTCTTTATATGTTCTAGATATTAATCCTTTGAGGAACAACTGTTAAAAAAATTTTTCTATTTTGTGGGTTATCTCTTCAATCTGTTGATTTCTTTTGCTATGCAAAAGTTTTAATAATATGAGATCTCAGTCATTTAATCTTTGTAGTATTTCCCATGCAATTGGGTTTTTGTTAAGTCTTTGCCTATACGTGTGTCTTCAATTCTTCTTTCTTTGACCAGATTTAATGTTTCTGTTTTAATATTTAGATCTTTGATCCATTTGATTTTAGTTTGGTGCAAGGTAAAAGATATGGGTCTCAGTCTGCAGCATGTGGAAAGTCAGTTTTCCCAGCACCATTTACTAAAGAGGTTACCTTTCATTCAATGAATATACTTACCCCTTTGTCAAAGATAAGGTGGCTGAACATGTTTGGAGTTGCTTCTGCAACTCCAAACTGTTCCATTGATCCTAGCATTTTCCCAGTACAATGCTGTTTTTATCACAGTAGCTCTATTCTATAATTTCAAGTTAGAGAGTGTGATATTCCCTGCCTTGCCTTTGTTGCACAGAACTGTTTTTGCTACACTAGCTCTCCCTACTTACAAATGAATTTTACAAATATTTTCTTTAGTTCTGTGAGGTATGCTAATGGTATTTTGATTGGGATTGCATTAAATCTGTACAACAACTTAGGGAGTATAGCCATTTTCACTGTTGGTCCTTCCTCCCCAAGAGAAGGACCATTTTCTGATATTCTATTTAATTGCCTTTATCAGAAAATTGTAGTTTTCAATGTAAAGATCTTTTAGTTTCTTTTTTAGAATGATTTCTAAGTATTTCACTTTTTTGGATGCTACTGTGAAAGGTGTTACTGTCCTAATTTCTCTCTCAGTGAGTTTGTTATTTGTGTTCAGGAAGGCTATTGATTTTTGAGTGTTCACTTTGTATCCAACAACACTACTGAATTTGATCATTAAATCTAGAACTCTTTTGGTGGAGTTTTGTGAATCATCTATATATAATATCATGTTATCTGTGAAAAAACTTCTTCCTTTCCTATCCTTATTCCTTTATCTTCTTGAAATGCTCTGGCTAACATTTCCAGAACTATACTGAATAGAAGTGATGATAGTGGACATCCTTCCCTTGTTCCTGATTTTAGAGTGATGCTTTCAGTTTCATCCATTTAGTACACTAGCTGTTGGGTTTGTCATAGATGGCTTTTATCAGAGTGAGAGGAAGACCACCTATTCCAATTTTCTGTAAGGTTTTTATCATGAGTGAGTGTTAGACTTTGACAAATGTTTTTTCTGCATCTACTGAAATGATCATGTGATTTTTGTCTTTGGCTCAGTTGTTATGCTATATTTCATTTATTGATTTGCATATTGTGAAACATACCTGCATCTCTGGATGAATTCTTCCTGGTCCTGGTATATAATCTTGATGATCTGCTGTGTTGTTAATCAGTACCTTATTGAGAATTTTTGCATCTTGTTCACTAGGGATTTTGGCCTAAAGTTCTTTTTTTTGGTTGTATCTTTCTCTGGTTTTGGTATCAGGGTGTATTGGGTGACATACTATGTACCCCCAAGTCCTCATATAATTTTGATAGGGCTGAGTTATCAGTTTGTTATTGGTTTGTTGTCTTGACAATGTGAGTGCTGTGCCCACCCAGGGGTGGAGCTGACATAAAGTGTAAGGGAAGGCGGGTATTCCTCTTACTAGTTTCCGTGCTTCCCCTCTCTCTCTCTCTCTCTGTCTCTCTCTCTCTCACCAGTGTACCTTGATGATTGCAGTCACCATGAATGGCAGCCCCGCCATCCCACGCTGACTTGGAGCCAACTTTAGTAAGGACTGAAACTCCCGAGAAACTGTAAGAATAAAACTTTCCATCCCTAATTTTGGGTGCCAGGTATTTTGTCTCGGGAATGAGCG
This sequence comes from Dasyprocta punctata, assembly GCA_004363535.1. Classification (NCBI taxonomy): domain Eukaryota; kingdom Metazoa; phylum Chordata; class Mammalia; order Rodentia; family Dasyproctidae; genus Dasyprocta; species Dasyprocta punctata. The sequence goes on along the minus strand of RJWM01015691.1, from coordinate 21,534 downwards.
AAAAGTAACCAAGATAGAATTTGGTACCAGAGGAGTGGGGTCTTTGCTGTGACTACTCCTGACCATGTGGTTCAAGAGCCTTTGGAAATGGCTTGCAGGGCAAGTTTGGAAAGGTTCGGAGATGTCGTCTACATGCATGGAGCTGGAACAGCTTAGGTTGTTCTGTATGGGAGATTCTGGTGAGAGCCCAGGAGACCAGAAGGCTGATAGAAAGCCTGCTGGTAAAGACCAGGCTTGGGAGATTTCTGCTGGGAAGAAGAACGACACTGGGTGTTGGACTCCACACAATGTGTGTTACGGCTTGGCAGACAGTTTGTCTGCATTCTGCCCATGCCCAGAGACCTTGCCTGAGACTGAGATTAAGGGCAAAGGACTAATTACTCTACAGAGAGAAATTCCCAGGCAATCTAGTGTTGAAATGGTGGCCTGGCTTTTACTGGGGGTTCTTAGCCAGGTTTATGTTGCAAATGAAGAGCAAGGAGCCCGGCATGGTGATTTAAAACCTTGTGAGTTTGGCCAGGAAGCTGTGGACTTTAAAGATGGAGCTGAAAGCTTGATTGGTGAGAAGGAACAAAAGAATAAAAAAGATGGCCTGGGGGCATCCCGGGAAGCAGTGGGCCTCCAGCCCTTGCAGCCTCAGGTCTTCAAAAGTGAAAGAGTTTGCTCCAAGGAAAAAGCCACAGAGTGCCCTGTCTCAGAGTGGCGACAAAAAGCCACAGAGTACCTTGTCCCAGAGTGGCGACAGAGGCCACGCCATGTCCCAAAATGGAGGCAGCCATGCCAGATTCCAGAATGGTAGCAGCGTAGAGAAGCTGTTCCTCACACTCAGGTTCAGAGAGCTCAGCGATCCAGGCAGTCGACCCCTACAGCCAAAAGAGGAAAGCCTGGCTACTGCTCCAGCCTGCAGCGGACCTTGGCAGCATCCACGTGGCACTGGTTTTAAGTACAAGAAAAGGCTAAGGCAGCTTCCACCTCGCCTGCAGAGAGCAATGTATAAAGATGTAAGGGTGAAGCCAAGGAACATGGATCGTCCAAGGAAGGATATGGAAGTTAAGACCTGAAAGTGCTGCAGGGGTGGAGTCACTCAAGCCTGTTGGAGCTTGTAACCAGATTACTTCAGATGCTGAGCAGAGAACTCCAGGACTTAATGTTTGCCCTGCTGGATTTTGGACTTGCTTTGGTTCCAATGTTTTGTATTCCCATTTGTAACTTTTGGAATGGTAATGTTTATCTTGTGCCTTTATATGTTGGAAGTGCTTAATCTTGTTTTCATTTGTACAGGGGGTTACAGTTAAGAGTTTGCCATAGATCTCGGAAGAGATTTGGGACTTGGACTTTTCAGCAATGCTGAAACTGTTAGGACTGTGGCAACTCTTGGAGATAGACTAAATGTCTTTAATATTAAGGATATACATGAGTCCTTGGGGGATCAAGGGGTGGAATGTATTGGGTGATATACTATGTACCCCCAAGTCCTCATATAATTTTGATGGGGCTGAGTTACTGGTTTGTTATTGGTTTGTTGTCTGACAATGTGAGTGCTGTGCCCACCCAGGGGTGGAGCCGACATAAAGTGTAAGGGAAGGTAGGTCTTCCTCTTGCTAGTTTCCGTGCTTCCCCTCTCCCTCTCTCTCTCTCTCTCTCTCTCTCTCTCTCTCTCTCTCACAAGTGTACCTTGATGATTGCAGTCGCCATGAAAAGCAGCCCCGCCACCCCATGCTGCCTTGGAGCCAACTTTAGTAAGGACTGAAACTCCCGAGAAACTGTAAGAATAAACCTTTCCTTCCCTAATTTTGGGCGTCAGGTATTTTATCTCAGCAACGAGCAAAAAGTAACTAATACACAGGGTAAACTTCACGCCAGGAATGAGTTTGTAAGTATTACTTTGCTTTCAAATTCATTAAAGAGTTTGAAGAGTAGTGGCATTAGATCTTCTCTAAATTTCTTGTAGAATTCAGCAGTGAATCTGTCAGGACCTGGGCTTTTCTTTGCTGGGAGGTTTCTAATTACATCTTTAATTTCATTTACTGATACTGGGATATTTTGATGTTTTATATATTCTTCAATCAGCTTTGATAATTCATATGTATCTAGGAATCTGTCCATTTCTTTTGTGTTTTCCCTCTTATTAGAATAAAGTTTCCAGAAGTAGGTATAGATGATCTTTTAGATCCATTGTGATTCACCCTTTTGATTCCTAATTGCATGGATTTGAGTCTTTTCTTCCCTTTTTTTGATAAGGTTGGCTAATGGTTTGTCAATTTTACTTAATCTTTCAAAGAACCAATTCTTCAATTCATTGATTCTTTATATTGTCTTCTTAGTCTCTATTGTGTTAATTTCTAATTATAATTTATAAATTTATAATTTTCTCCCTTGTACAAACCTTGGGTTTGACTTGTTCTTTTTCTAAAGCTTCAGTTTCAACATTAGGTTATTTGAGCTTGAGAAAATACAGCAGTGTTATAGCAGTGAGAGTTCACTGCTATAAATTTCCCTCATAAAACTGCTTTCCTCAGGTCCCAAGTTGTGCTATGTTGTATTTGCATTATCATTCAACTGTAGAAACTGCCTAATTTCTTCAATTTCATCTGCAACCCACTGGTTGTTCAGTATGGTGTTATTTAATTTCCATGTGTTTCTAGTTTTCGTGCTTTGTTTTGCCATTGATTTCCAATATGATTGCACTATGGTCTGATAATATGCATGGGATAACTTCAATTCCTTTGGATTTACTTTGGCATGTTGTATGAGCTAGTATTTGTCTGTTTTGGGAAATGACCTATTTGCAGCTGACAAAAATGTGTATTCTGTTGTTATGGTGTGGAACACTCTGTAGACATCTATAAAGTCAATTTGTTCACAGGTTTGGTTAAGTTGGTGTTTCTTTGTTGATCCCTTGTCAAGTTTGTCTATTCGTAACAGTGATTTGTCAAGGTCACCAATTACAGTTCTATCAGTGCTTATTTGGTTTTTCATGCCCATTAATATTTGTTTTGTGGAGGACCATCTGGATAACTCTCCTTGAAAGAAAAGCAATTATCTCTATTTTGGATAAACCTGGCCCTATTTCCATGTATTGATATGTACAGAGGTGGCAAGGACTTTTCCTTATCCTGTAAATTGACTTTAAGCAATGTAAATCTGTCTAGCCAAGTGCTGACGCATAGTCTTTGAAACAAAGCAATAGGTCAGTGTTGTCCACCCTGTAGCTCCCAAAAAACATGAACCGGGCAGGAGGGAGAGCCATGCTCCATGCTGTTCACTGGGAACCAGCCTCGAGATAAGAGGCTATGACTTTCCAGGGCATAAAAGATTACACATCATAGCTGAAGCATGGACCCCAAAACATTAGATACTACCTCAAATTGTGTCATACAAATTAATCTTTCTGCATATCCTTCTTTCCACATATTGCAGAGGTGATTTCAGGCCTCCTACCTGCCCCGCACTCACATACTTCCAGCTATTCTCACAATTACTCATCCTCAAGTCACTCCACTCTTCATGAATTAATAAAACCTGGGTTCAGCCCTTGGTCAGTCTTTGTTCTGGCTGCCATCATCCTAGCTGGACTTAGGGCCTTCTTGGCTCCTCAAAACTATAAATATACCTTAGTGTCTTTATTCTCGACATGAGTTGCACTGAAAGTGGTAGACTGAAATTAACTCACTAGAATTGCAATAAATTTTCCATGAGAATAGAAATATAAACTTCCCAGATTGAGACAAGAACAGGGAAAGGCTCTCAATATTGTTTTAAATACTTCGGCATGCCAGTATTTGGGGCATATGTATTTATGATTGTTATTCCTTTTTCTTGGAGTTCTCCTTTAAGAATTATGTAGTGATCTTCTTTGTCTCTTTTGATCAGTCTTGGCTTGAAGTTCAGTTTGCACATAGCTACCTCTGCTTTCTTCCAGGTTCCTGTCACATGAAGTATTGTTTTCCATTTTTTTACTTTCAATCTATGAATTTCTTTTTGAGTTAAATGTATATGTTATATGCAGCATATTGTTGTTTGCTGCTTCTTGATCCATTGTGACAGTCTGTTTCTTATGACTAGTGAAATGGGACCATCTCATTGATGGTTACAACTGATACGTATAGGCTTATCTTTGTCATTTTATTTTCCTTTTGTTGGTTCCCTGTCTTTCCGCTGTTTAATTGCCTGTCTCAGCTGGTGGATTTTTTTCTATTGGTGTTCTTGGGATTGTTGTCTACTTTATGTATTTCTAAAATATTCTGCAGAACATTTTGGAGAGCTGATTTGGTGGTCATATTTTCTTCAGTTGTTCTTTGTCAGGCCAGGAGTTTGGCTCAGTAGCCTAAGCACATCCCTGGCAAGCATGAGGTTGTGAGTTTAAGCCCTGGTACCGCAAAAAAAAAAAAAAAAAGTCTACTCAGTTGTTCTTTGTCATAGAAAGATCTTATTTCTCTATTACTTTTGAAGGGTAGGTTTGCAGGGTAGATCAATCTGGATTGGAGGTTGTTTTCATTCAGGATTTAAAATACTGCACCCTAAGTTCTCCTTGACCAGAGGATTTGTGTTGAGAAGTGTGCTGCAATTCTGATGCATTTTGTCTTAAAAGTGATTTGTTTCTTTCTCTAATATCTTTTATTCTCTAATACCTTTTATTCCATTCTTATGCTGAACTCTGGAACCTTGATTATTACATGCCTTGATGTAGATTTACTTTGGTCATGAAAAATTGGAGTCCTATTATGCCTCACTTACCTGTATGTTGAATTATTTTTTTCATGCTTAGGAACTTTTCTGCCGTCACCACTGTACACAGGTTTTTTACATGGTTTGCACTATCTCCTACTTTTTCACTGACTTTGATCAGTCAAAAGTTATTCTTTCCATTATTTTGCAGCTGTTGGATTGATCTTTCATGGTCCCCTGCTATTTTTAAGAAATCTTTCTTTTCATGATCACTGACCACAATCTTGTCTTCTATATCTGATATTGTGTCCTCACCTTGCTTCACTAGGCTACATACACTTTCAGTACAATTTGTCATCTCCCAGATATCTACAGATTCCCTTTCCTTCCTATGTTGTGCATTGATGGATTCCATAATTATCCTTAGCTTCTCTATTTTTTTAATCTGTGTCTGCTGTAGAGTCACTGAACAAGTCCTTCATTTTGTCATTTTTTTTTTTACCTGAGAGATTATTTCTGATCTGATTTTCTCTATAGGCTCATTCATCTATATATATATTTTTTTCTCCTACTGCTACCATTTCAGAAAATTCAGGTGGGTGGCTTCAGATTTACACTGTCTTATAGTCCTCTGGATTTGTCTGGGTGGGCTGGAGATTTGGAGTTGCATTTTGCCTCTGTGTCTTGTCATTCTTTTTTTTTTTTTTACCTTATTTTCTGTTGATGCTTATAAATTGCTTGTGGTAAATAGTTTTATCACTAGTACCAAGGTTTCCCTAGGAAATGTCTATTCTACAGAGGAATCCTCTAACTTTAGCTGGCTCTTGGCCTTTTCTCTGTTCCATGATCCTACCTTCCCAATTTTTAGAGATGAGAAGTTGCTATCTATTTGGCATAGCATTCTGTCCTTTGGTACTGGACTATGGTGATTATGACCTCAGACAATCAGTGTTGTCATATAAGGTAGAGCAACTGATTACAATGGGTATGACGCCCTGGCTAAAGTAGTACAGTTAGCAATAACAATAGCATCAAAGCCGGGCATGGTGGTGCACGCCTTTAATCCTAGCACTTGGGAGGCTGAGGTAGGAGGATCGTTGTGAGTTCAAGGCCAGCTTGGACTACAATGTGAGTGCAAGGCCGGCCTGAGCAACACAGTTCAACCCTGCCTCAAAAAACCAGGGCCGGGAGTTTGGCTCAGTGACTTAAGTGCCTCTCTGACAGGCGCGAGGTTGTGAGTTCAATCCCCGGTGCTGAAAAAAAAAAAAGTAGCATCAACCATGGCCTAGCAATTGACAAACTGTCATAACTGTTAACTTGGTACCTTTAACCTCAGAAGCAAGATCTACAGTTATTTAACAAAGTTGAACATAAACCAGGAACTTGTATGCTGTGAGTTTCCCCTTAGTAGTGATTTCACGCTTTGGGTAGGGGGTGAGGGGATTTTAGAGGGACAGGGGGAAAACTAAAGAGATAAATGAAGAGAAATGCAGTAGAAATAAGGCTGAAGGATAAAATATGTTCACCCAAGCTTTGGGAAACTGGAGCAGAGGAGAGGAGATTAAGAATGAAAGAGAAAGCAAAAGAATATCAAAATGAACCAGAAAGACTAGAGATAATGTTCAGTCACACGACAATATCAAAAACTCAAGAAAGACAGTTAGGCCGGGTGTGGTGGTGCACGCCTTTAATCCCAGCACTCGGGAGGCTGAGGTAGGAGGAGTATTGTTTGAGGTCGGCTTAGGCTACAATGCGAGCGCAAGGCCAGCCTGAGCTACACAGTGCGACTCTGCCTCAAAAAACCAGGGCTGGGAGTTTGACTCAGCGGCTTATGCACCTGTCAGGCAGGCGCGAGGTTGTGAGTTCAATCCTTGGTGCCGCAAAAAAGAAAAAGAAAAAGAAAGAAAGACAGTTAAGGAAAGAGAGAAAGAAGCCACAAATTAAAAAACAGTAACAAAACAAAAGTTAAAAAAAATAGAATTCCTTTGGGCTCTCATAGTACACAAATCAGAGCCTAAATCTCTGCTGGGTAACCCCCACCAAGTCTGTAGGAGGATTAGTGCTGGGTACAGGGCTGAACTTTGTCTACAGACGTTGGGTTGGGGCCAGTCTTCAGCCAGCAATTTCCTGCATCTTCCTTGGCAGCCAGCTCACATCACCTTACCCTATTTGTCTGTGCACATTTCTCCCGTTGTTATGGTGCCCTCAGAGAGAGACAGCCCAAGGCTGCTCCCAGTCCTGTGTTTAACTGGCACCACCTGGCCCTTCCACAACCTTCTTTGCTCCACTCCACTGTGTCTCTCTCCTCTCACATCACTGGGAGTAGGCCAAGGGAGTACTGATTTTCCACTTATTGCCATGCCACAGTTTAAGGCTGCTGAAGACAGGCACTACTGGGAACAGGGTAGGAGGGATGGTGCCACCACCTCAACATTCAACTGCCTTGAAATTTTTTCTGCCAGTTTAATTAGTCCACCATCTTTAATCTTACTCTCATAAAAAGTCTCTAGACACACACTTTTTGCCAAGCCATAACACACATCATCTGGAGTCCAACAATCAATGCAGTCCTTCTTCCCAGCAGAAACCTCCCAAGCCTGGACTTTACTGGCAGGATTTCTATCAGTCTTCTGGTTTTCTGAGTACTGACCAGAATCTCCCAAACAGAACAGCCTAAGGCATTCTAGCTCTACTCTTTCAGGTGACATCTCTGAACCTTTATAAACTCTTCCCACAAGCCATTCTCAAAAGTTCTTGAACCACACTGTCAGGAATAGTCACAACAATGGTCTCACTCTTGGTACCAAATTCTCTGTTGGTTCCTTTTCTCTTATTGCTGAGACAAAATACCTGTCATTCAAAATTAAGGAAAGAAAGTTTTATTTAGCTGTTTTTGGAGGTTTCAGCCCATAATCAGCTGGCTCCAAGGAAGGGTGGTGTGGCAGAACAGCAACAGTTCATGCGGCATAAGACAGTAAAAGGGAGGAGAGCAAAAGAAGACTCTGTTGTTTATATTGTATGTAGGCTACCCACACCCAAATTGTGTGTAGCACTCACACCCAAAATCTCAGCGAAATGTGACAAAACACAAGTGAGAACAGTATACTGGTGAAATGGTGCCAACAGCCTTAACACAGGATAACAACAAACCTTCAACACGCAAAAAATGAATTATCTATGAAGCACAATAAAGCACAAGTGCAACTGTATGAGTAAGCTGTTCATCTCTATGACACAATACTGGACATCCACAACTTAAAGAAGGAAATAGTTTATTTGGGTCATAATTTCAGAGTTCTAATCCATGGTTATCTAACTCCAAAGCAGAAATAGCACGGCAAAAGTGTGTGATGTAGCAAAATTGTTCAGTTCATGGCAGTAAGGAGTGCTAGAAAGGAAGCTGCCAGTGACAAGATATAGACTGAAAGCTCATATGTCCATAACCACTGTGACACATCCAGAAGTGCACTTGACTAATCTCATAAGTAGTTCCCAAACCAATCAAGTTGACAATTAAATTTAACTATCTAATATAAACTGCCTGGCCTCAAGTAGTTTGTTACAGTGACAGATAACAATATAAAGTCCCCAGCATCAAGTAGTTTGTTACAGTGACAGATAACAGAGTAATACAGCAACTGAGGGGCTTCACTTTTTATTTTAAATTTATATAACAACTTGTGGTCAGTGGCTAACATACAAAACCATTCATCTATAGACAAGATAAAATAAATATGAAGCAGTCTCAATCTTGGAATAAAAATATTTTATTCTCTCATAACAGAGGTCAAAAATTAAATTCTAGGAAAGCATTCTTAAAAATAAAACCTAAAGAAATCTATACTGAAAATGTTTATACCCTAGGGAGAGACATGGTGGTACACACCTATAATATCAGCACTCAGAAAACTGAGGCAAGAAGTCTGTCACAAGTTCAAGGCCAGCCAGGACTATATATTGAGCTCAAGGCCAGTCGAAAAAACATAGCAAAAAAAAGTTTACACCCTAAATATGACTTTCAGTCATAAATACAGAAATGAATACTGAAGTAAGTCCAAGAAAAAATTTCCTTCCCATTTGACCCAGTTATCCTGCTTCTGGGCATATTCCCAGAAGAACTGAAAACATCATACCACACTGATATATGTGCACCCATGTTTATAGCAGCACAATTTGTAATAGTCAAATCTTGGAAACAACCGAAGTGTCCATCAATCAAGGAATCGATAAAAAAGATGTGGTATTTTTATACAATGGAGTACTACTCAGCTATCAAGAAAAAATGTCTTTTCTATAAGGTTCCAATTCTAAGAATAAATCAAATGATCAAGACCCCAAGTATAAAATTTCTCTATCAAAACTAAAGTCAAACATTTTTTAAAGCTGTCTTCATAGCTTCTGTTACAAAATCAATTAAATTCCTGTGTTTACACTAATAGATTAATCTCAAAATAAAACAAGCATGATTTTAATAAAATTTTAGGCCTTTTAGTTTCATTTACATTCTAAGTTTATAACTCCAAAGTTGACAGATAATATTTTAAAATATTAACTTGTGACAATGTTACCTTCTAGAAACAGAACATATAGGAAAATCAGAGTCCTTGTCTATCTAGACCTCAACAAAGTTATTCTTTCTGCCCAGTTTTAAACCAAAATCAGATATTTATCAATGAAACTGTTTTTCTGCCACCCACTAGCTAGAAACTGCTGCTCCAAATTTATTCTGACCATTTCTCCTAAAACATTGAAATTATAGCTGTTTTTAACACATTCCTCAAAAAACCATTCCTAATCTACTGATTTAGATGGCAAAGACTTGGAGGCTCTGAGATTAAAATGTGTGACAGTGTGAGGCATTTCACCACAGTATCCAAGGTCAACATGCCAAACCACATGAGGAAGTGAAGCTCCAGGCCAGATGCCCACAAGAAGGCTAAACCAGCAAACGTTCTGTCCAGTACCATCAAACACAAAAAGAACCTCTATTCTCATGGCAGCCTTTCTAAAATCCTGAAGAAGAATAAGGTCGTCAGCAAGTTTCTGACCAGGATCACCATATATATATGTATATGTATATAGTTCGGTGTTTTTTGTTTGGTTGGGTTTTTTTGTTTTGTTTTGTTTTGTTTTGTTTTGAGACAGGGTCTCATTATGTGGTTCTGGCTGGCCTTGAACTCACTATGTAACCCAGGCTGTCATCCAACTTGTAATAGCAATCCTCCTGCTTCAGCCTCCTGAGTGCAGGATTATGGGTATGTGCCACCATGCTAAGCCAGGATTACAAATTTAGAAGTACTTCCCTATGAGGTACTATAAAATTACATGTTTAACTCTGCCAGGTATCCATTTGTTCATGTGTCTCCCAGTTCCAAATTTGCCCTTCACTGCCTACTCTGCAAAAATGGATTAGGTCCCCTAAATATATATATTTTTTAACTATCAAGCATATCCTTCACTGTCATTAGAAGGTGCTAAAAAGACTTTGTATGATGAAGTAGCTTTCCTTCCAGAGTGTAGAGTGCTCCCCCTGGCAGGATTCTGTACTATATACAGCTTTTTCAGGATTCAGCTCCAGAAATATGTTCAGTTTTCTTCAATGTTAGGCTCCTGAAGTGTGTAGTACTCTGCAGTACTAGCAGGTTCCCTAGCACCTCCTTCAGGCAGTGTTACAGCACAATGACGCTAGTGGGACAGATTGCAGGCAAACTTTGGCATCTCAGTACCACTGCTACTTCTCTTCATTCAGACAACCACAGCCATGCCCTCTCATAAAATGCCTGCATAAAGCACAGAGGCTCTTCCTTAAATGCTGTATCTCATCCCCAGAGGTATAGGATGCTTCTTTTGTCTGCCATGTCTATATTCCTTAGGGTTCTCTCCACTTTTTTAGCAGATGACGACTCCATGTTCCAAATTCCTGTCATAATTAATAATTTTTCATATTAAACTTTTTCTGCTTAAATTACATGTGATTTCTCTATCTTCATCAAACCCTGATTGGCAGATCAAATTTCAGGCAATCAATTGGGAACTGGAAAGATTATAGCCTGTTAATCTCAAATTGGTTTTTTATACATAAACGGATCTTTGATAATTAGAAAGTTCATGTTGCCTAACTGAGATCTTTAAAGTAAGAATGGAACAAACTAGTACGCAAGATAAATCTTTATTAATGGGACTCTCATTTGGGGGAAGTGTTAATATTCTTTACCATTCATAAGAGATTGAATACTAAAAGTCATTACTGTCTTTTCTAGTCATTTTTATTTCAGAGGGAAACGAAAACGTAAAAAACAAAATCTATGAAGAGGGAATAGAAGCAGTAAATAGACTTACTTCTCTAGCTATTGCTCTACCCAATTACTCAATTTATATTTGGAAACAAATCTAAAATCTCAACAAACTACTATTCACATTGCTTTTTAGTCATATAGAAAAATTTTTAACATTTTCCCTCTCTCTCATTTTTCACATGTTCTCTGCAGTCCACTTCACCAACACTGAAATGTTCAGCATCAAGCTTACCATTCCTGTCTCTACTTTGCTCTTAATTCTGCTAGCCACAGTTAAAAGGACAGGATTAAGATTCATTAGACACAGTACTAAGAAGAATTAAAGGGCTTGTTCAAGGGGTATAACATCTGCTCCTCAAATTCCTGCCTAAACAACTAAGATTCCGATCAAAGAGAAGAGAGGGAAAGCCAATCTGAGAGTAAACTGGAGTCATGAGGAAGTGAATGTTCTCTCAGAGAGTAACCCTGACACCAGAGGAAGGCTTAGTAACATTGCACAATTCTTTCTGTGAAGTTATTCATGGGGCAAGTGGCAGTATACGAGTGGAAGTAGAGGGGAGAAGGAAGGTGAAGATTGAGGATCCTTTTAAGTAGTATTTGCCTGGCTAGCAAAACAAGCTGGGACATGCAAGACAGATAAACACAGCTGTCTGGGGCTGTCACTTGGGGCTCTGGAGCCAAGGTCTCCTAGTGTAGTGAAAAGTGCACCGCAATGTGAGTCAGAAGTCTAGGGATCCATATCCTTTCTCTGCTAACCAGTTATGTGATGAAGAGCAAGCCTTTCAACTTCACTAGCCTCCCTTGCCTTAAAATGGTGGCACTGTACAGAAGAGTTCTTGAGCCACAGAGTTCACAAACCAGTTGTATAACTTTTCCAAATCTTGGTTTCCTCCACTAAGAAACAGGAGAATAATATTTAACTTGTAGGAGAGGGATTAAGGGTTAAAAATAATATACATTAAAGCACTTAGCACAGTACCTGAAAAAAGTAGTTACTAGTTTATTCTTTATTTCCATGGTCTAAAATAATTTGAGAGCTATAAAATCTTGGTGGCCAAATATAATGCTATTTTAAAGTCACCTCAAGTTAAGTCAGGATGTGTTTGGCATATATTTTAACTATTACTAATCTAAATACTCAAAGGAAATATTCTTTTCTGATATTCTGCACCCACTCAAAAACCTAAAATAACATGTCAAATATTAATACTACATTCTTAGAAAGGCAATAATAATTATAAAATATACAATTTTGATTTGCATACTATCTTCCTATAGTAAAATCACTCCACAATATCCACGGAGAGTTTACTCCAGACTACCTGCAGGTGGTTACTAAAATCTGTCCATGTCCTGGCCCTTTACATAAACAGCATAGTTTTGCCAAATAATCTACATATATCCTTTCTGTATACTTTAAACCATTTCTAGATTATATATAATACTAATATAATATAAATGTGATTAAAAAATAGCTGTTATACTATATTATTTAGAAAAAAATGATAAAGAAAAAAGAGTGTTAGCCTGCTTAGTACAGACATTTTTCTTTAAATATTTTCAGTCTGCAGCTAGTTAAATCTGTAGATATGGAACCCTGAGATGCAAGAGAACATGCTGAGAACAGGCCAAGAATGCAAGACATATGTACAACCATCAGGTTTCTATTTGAAAATAGAACAAAATAGCAATATATTTCAAACCAAAATGTTCAGGTACTTCAACATTTTAGATTTTAAATTTAAGAACACATTTCTAATGCAAAAATCAAGCAGTATTACCTATTGTTTAACATACTAAAGTTAACAAGTGAGAAGTCAATTTACAAACTTATGCTAAAATTTCTATCTAGAACTATATAATTTTACTAGTCATTCTGTAATATTTCCTTTCCATTAAAATGTATATCCTCCTTTAAAAATGTGAAAAATCAAATGAACTGAACAGATATGTCACAGAAATACAAATGACCAATAAGTATATGAGAAAGTATTAAACATCTTTAGTTATCAGGAAAACACAAATCAAAACTACAGTGAGATTCCATCTCTTCCCAGACAGAATAGCAATCATCAAAACTGCAAAAAAACAAACATTAAATACTGGTGAAGATGCAGTGGAAATATGCATCCTTCTACACTGCTAGTAGGAATGCAAATTAGTACCACCACTATGGAAAACAATACAGAGGTTCTTTTAAAAAAATAACTATATAGCTACCATTTGATCTAGCTGTACCACTCTTGGTATATACCCTTAGTAATTAAAGTCAGCATTCTACAAGGATAGCTGCAAGCCTATGTTTACTGCGGTACAACTCACAACAGCCAAAATATAGAACCAGTCTAGATGGTCATCAACAGATGGATAAAGAAAATATGGACACACATCAATAGATGGATAAAGAAAATATATACACAATGGTAATGGAATATTATTCAGTCGTAATAAAGAATAAATTTTTCCATTTGCAAGACAATGGATGGATGTGGAGGACATCATGTCGAGCTAAATAAAAAGACAAATATTACATTTTCTCCCTAATACATGAAATCTAAAAATGATGACATGAAAGTAGAAGGAAGACTATTATTAAATGAAGAAAAGCTACAATTTCTGCCAACTCTCCCATTTTGAATAGTCACAGGAGCCCTCTGTGGGGAAATACTTCTTGGATATCCACTTATTCACTATGATATTACCTCCTATATCTCACTGGAATTCTAAGGTCTACTATTTCAAATGAGAAGATAATTTGAAATAGCACACTATATTTCTATATCTTTGAAATGACCAACAAAGTCCCTAAATAACATAGATGATACAGCAATAATGAACATAGGTGACAAAAAAGTAATGGAGAACATTAGTTAAGTGGCAGTATATGTGAACTCTCATTTGAGTGAACACCCCAACCTAATTTAAAAGGTAACTGATCAATATCAAAATAAAGAAAGGTTGCTTTGAGAGGGGAGGGAGGTGAGATAGGGTCTTGCTGTGTAGCCCAGCCTGGCCTTGAATTCACTATATAACCCATGTAGGCCTCAAACTCACGGCAACCTCCTATCACAGCCTGTTGAGTGCTAGGATTACAGGTATGCACCACCATGTCTGGAGAAATGCTTATAATGGCCTACCAAATTCTTTTTTTTTTTTTTTTTTTTTGGTGGCACCGGGGATTGAACTCACAACCTCGCACCTGCCAGGGAAGGCGCTTAAGCCACTGAGCCAATGGCCTACCAAATTCTAAGTACTATATTTACCAGGTATTAATTGAACAAGAACTTACCACACATTCATTAAATTTTCAATTGAAACAAAACAAGGAATGAAAATTAGTATTTTATGTACTGTAATCAAAAGTTGAAATAACAATGCAACGGAATAAAGTTTTATACAAAATATATGCAAGTGGGCCAGGAGGAGAACCAAGAAACCAACCTGCACCTTCCCGTGAGCCAGCAGCAGTCGTGGGCCAGGAGGAGAAGCAAGACACCAACCTGCACCTTCCCGTGAATCAGCAACAGTCACGGGCCAGGAAGAGAACCAAGAAGAAGCCAACCCCCTCCCCAACTTCCCATGAACCAACGGCAGTCGTGGGACAGGAGGAGAACCAAGAAGCCAACCCACACCTTCCTGTGAGCCAGCTAGCATGCAGGCTGGGAGACAAGAAGAGCATGGCCAAAATTTCATAACAAAATAATAGAAAAATACCAAGTTAATACATCGCACATCGTTATCTTTAAAGCAGTTACTCAGAGTACAAGACAAGGGCATTGAAATTTCTCTAATCAATATTAGCACAAGCCTTCCTGTTCAATGAGTTAAGAGGCACTAATAGTATAACTGCCTTGCATTTTTTTTTTCCTTTTGCCTTCTGTCCCTTCCCCTTTTTCTCATCTTAGATCATTTTTTCTTTTGAACAAAGTTTTCCCATTTCACAATATCTATTGCACATTTTAGATTTTATTTACTCTTTCAATTTCTCACACCAAGGAAACAATACAATGTTTACATATGTGAGACTGATTTATTTGACTTATGAGTATGGCATCAAGTTGCATCCATTTACCTATAAAAGCCTCAAGTTCATTATTCTTTATGGCTGAGTAGTACTCCGTTATATAAAAATAACACAACTCTCTTATGCATTCCACAGTTAATGGGCATTTGGGTTGTTTCCAAGATTTAGCTATTACAAATTGTACTGCTGTAACATGGATGCACATATATCACTGTGGTATGATATTTTCAATTCTTTTGGGAAAATATCTAGAAGGGATGGGCTGGGGATATAGCTCAGCAGCACAAGTGCCTGCCTGGCAAGCACAAGGTCATGAATTTGATCTCCAGTACCAAAAAAAAAAAAAAAAAAAAAAAAAACCAGAAGGGAAATAGCTGGGTCAAATGAGACCTCCAATCCTAGTTTTTTGAGGACTCTCCACAGATTTCCACAGTGATTATACCAGTCTACACTCCCTCCAATAGTGGAAAAGGGTTCCTTTTTCCACACAGCCCCACAAGCATTTGTTATTGGTTGATTTCCTGATGATAGCCAATCTTTCTGGAGTGAGATGGAATTGCAGTGTTGTTTTAATTTGCATTTCTCAAATGACAAGTGATGTTGAACATTTTTTTCATAGATTTATTTGCCATTTGTATTTTGTCATATGAGAAGTGTGTATTCATCTAAGATGCTCATTTTTAGATTGGGTCTTTGAATTTTGGGGTTCTTTTTATTTTTCAATTCTTTATATAACATTAATGTCTTAATTGTGACAGAAAGCACAGTAATATATGGTGGTAACTATAAAGTAGGTAAGAAGTTTTCATGACTTCTGTACTGTTTGTAGCTTTTCTACAAATAAAAATATTCTAAAATTAAAAGTTTACTAAAGTCTTGAAATAGAAATTGGCAATGTGACCTTAATATGTAAACACAGACAAACAGATGAAGGCATGCATACACATATATATCTACATTATCTACCTCTTTCCACTGAAAAAAAGTCAAAAAGCAATGATACTGCAATGTCAACGAGCACATCTATCATCCAAATTTGTTTTGTAAATACCATTCCCCCAAATAGAGAGTTCCTTGGGAAAGTACTAATTCTGGGACTTCAGAAGAAACCTACCAGGAAGCCTACACCATGCTGCACAGAAACTAAGTAAGCTTTCAAAGACAAATACGGTCATGTCAAAATTACACAGCAATCAGGGACTCCCAATGGCTAAATCTGGGACAATTTAAACATCAAAAAAGAATAATGGCTGCAATTGACTAAAACACATGAAAATTAAAAGCATTATAAATACTGACACTGAAAAAAGAGAGCCCCCCAAAAAGGAAAGAAAAGTATCATGACCAATAAGAACAACAATTCACTTATCATCATTAACACAGGCTGAAAATGAGTAATCAAAATGAAATAACTCAGTATTTTTCCTTCCTTCCCAGTAGGAACTGTATTTAAGGATACTTCTGTGTTAGTATCAGTTAATAAGAAAAGCTCTTCTTTTAGAAGAATGCCAGTAAATAAATGTAAATACAATAACCAAAATTAGAAAATCATCAGTTTAGCTGGGCATAGCGGTGCATGCCTATAATCCCAGCACTCAGGAGGCTGAGGCAAGAGGATCGTTGTGAGTTCGAGACCAGCCCAGGCTATAAAGTGAGTTCCAGGCCAGCCTGAACAGCATAGTGAAACCCTGACTCAAAAAGCCAAAAAAATAAAAAGAAAGAAAGAAAGAAAATCATCAATTTGTAACCTTTCATGAGATAAATGATTCATTAGGCAGAAATCATCAATGAGTGATAAGCCCATTAAGTGAAACAATGACAAATATCTGGATACTTACGTGGTACTCATGGTATTTCTCCACAAAGTTCTTACCTAACTCAAGTATAAAGTACTCATATTACAGTAGAAGAATCATGTGAGACCAACTTAACCTAGGGATCTATGTCAATTTCTAGTCACCAAATGATGGAACAACAGATAGTACATGCCACTTGAGAGGTGAAACAATACACAGTATGATCAAGCCTTTAATCCTCTCTAGACCATGCTAGAAAAGAGATAAACAAGTTAAATGACACTATAAAGGATCAATATGCTAGGTCAGATAAAAGTCAAAAATAGAGAAAAGGGCATGACTAATGGTAGTCACATGCCAAGTCATAACTGGCTGATACAATACCATGTTTGGACAGTGTAGCATGGGTCACTACTCGCATACTGGCTTACTATATACCACACACAGGAACAGACTATTACACAGCACAGGGTGTTATAAAGCAAGTGAAACAAGAAACAGTTTCTAAATAAACACTTTTTAAAAAATACAACATATAAAATGCCTTAAAAAATAGGTTAATGAAATGAAAATTTGACACAAATCATGATGGAATTCAAATAACAATAATACTGTCTCAAATATGAAGGTAAGTTAGTACCATCTCCAAATATCAAGATAAGACAAATATGAAGATATTAAGTGAGTACATACCACTCACAAGGCTGAAGGGATCGAAAAGCCTTAAAAGATGCATCCATTCCAGCAAAATCCCAAAACTTAACATCATAATCATATCCTCCAGTCACCAAACGGGCACCTGAAGGATCTAGACCCAGAG
Source organism: Dasyprocta punctata (assembly GCA_004363535.1). Taxonomy (NCBI): domain Eukaryota; kingdom Metazoa; phylum Chordata; class Mammalia; order Rodentia; family Dasyproctidae; genus Dasyprocta; species Dasyprocta punctata. Next base: position 3,930 of record RJWM01015691.1, on the reverse strand, counting down.
CAGACACCTATTTAAAAAAAAAAAAAAGAAGAAGAACTGGAGATAAACAACCTACAGTCTATTATTACCTCCATTTCTATTTCTAAACCCCAACCCCTAACCTAAAGGTACTAGACACGCAGAGTATCAACTGTTTTTATTTCCGAAAAGCAGGAATGGACAACAGTTTCTATAATATTTGATTGGGTTAATATGAATATTATTTCCTTTGAAATAAAGAAAAAAATATTTTAAATTACATTTTCAAATATTTTAAAATTAATATTTGAAATATTTTATTTTAAAGAGAAAAATAAAACAAAATTTCAAAACAAAATTAGAGTAATACAGTTAATATATTGTGTATTGTTATCTTTAAATTAGTTACTCAAAGTACAAGATAACTACATTTAATTGTTCAAACAATATTAGCATAAATCTTTCTTTTCAATGAACCAGGAGAAATTAGTAGTATAACTATCTTATCTTTATATATGTGTGTATATAATATATACACACATATATATAGATTTCTTTCAGTTTCTCGTGCTAGGGAGACAATACAATGTTTACACATGTGAGTCTGATTTATTTCACTTATGAGAACGGTCTCTAGTTGCACCCATTTACCTATAAAAGACTGGAGTTTATTCTTCTTCGTGACTGAGTAGTATCCCATTGTATAAAAGTACATCTTTTTTAATCTATCCCTTGGTTGATGGGCATTTGAGTTATTTCCAAGATCTAGCTATTACAAATTGTACTATGATAAACATGGGTACACATATATCATTGTGGGAAGATGTTTTTAATTTTTATGGGAAGATACCCAGAAGGTGAAATATTTTTAAATTGACAGTTTTGTCACAACTTATCAACCATGTACTCAGAACACCCATCAGTGTAATTCTGTACAGTAAACTATACTGCCTTAGTAAGTAGAAATCTCACAAATAGTTCAGTTTTCCCAATATACAATCTTGAGCAAGCTTTTTAAGACAATTAAACATCACAGAAGACAAAAAAATCAAATGAATCGAAAATCACCAAAATGAGTTAGAAGAGTACAGTTGAGTGGTAGAGTTTTTGCCTAGCGTATAGAAAGTCTTGCATTCAATTCTCAGTATAAACAAGTAAATAAATAAATAATTAAATAAACAAGTCAGGTCAGGCATGGGGGTACAAGCCTGTAATTTCAACAGCTGAGAGGGTGAGGCAGGAGAATTCCCACAAGTTTGAGGCCAACCTGGACTACATGATGAGATCCTGTCTCAAAAATAAATACATATACATAAATAAGCAAATAAAGCAATGCCAATGAGCATTTTATGAAATCTACTTAACAAAATAAGACAAAGTAAAATCTCTCATGCATATAGCTAAATGACTCAAGTATATTCACCTTAAACTTTTTTTTTCCCCTTTTTCTTGGTTTTTTTTGTTTTTGGTTTTTTGTGGGGTTTTTTGGTTTTTGGTTTTTTGGTTTTTTAGTTCTTTTGGGGGTTTTTGTTTGTTTGTTTGTTTTGAGATAAGGTTTCACTATGCAGCTCAGACTGGCCCTGCATTCAACTTTGTAGCCCAGGTTGGCCTTGAACTCACAGGGATCTTCCTGCATCAGCCTCCTGAGTGCTGGGATTACAGGCATGTGCCACTGCACCCGGCCCACTTGAATGTTCTAAAACTCAATTTATAACTAGTTGTATTGTAGTAGTACTTATAAGAGTTCATAAAACATTTGCTTTCCCGGTAAATTTTCATTAAGTCCAATTTACACATGAATTTCTAATGTACTGTTTTCGAACTGTATGTAACCTCTGTCAAAGCAGGGGGTTCCTAGATTTACTGCTCTCTCAGAAAGAAAGAAGTGCATTAGGCATTTTTAATGTGATTACCATATACATGAGGTAGTGAAAGGATTAATGTTTTATATAAATGAAATGTCCATAAATCATAGACTTGAAATGTAATTACTGTAATATAATAACTACAATTAGAAAGACAAAATAATTTAAATTCATCTCAATTAAGACTTGCACCCGGGTGTGGTGGCACGTGCCTGTAATCCCAGCACTTGGGAGGCTGAGGCAGGAAGATTGTTACAGGTCAAGGACAGCCTGAACTGCATATTGAAACCCTGTCTAAAAAGACAAAAAAAAAAAAAAGACTTGCAAACACTGATTGCAGAATGTAATTATATATAAATAATAACATTACATTGAAATTCAGATATGGACTCTAAAGGTGTTAAAACATACAAATGAGAACGAGTTATTTTTTATAACTGAACAATGTCTTACAATGAAAAACAATAAAAAAACAGAAACAAATAAAGAGCTGTTTATAAAATTACGTGACTTCTGCTACCCCCAGGAACACACTCATTTGCCTCCAAGCTTATTATGCTACCCTCTTTCTTTCCAATACAGTTAAAGAGTTGTGTCCCTTCTGAGAAGGCTAATCTTAACAGTGTTGGCTCCACTCAACACAATTTGAAATTGTAAATTCACTTGTGGCTCTTCAGTGCCTATCCTCTTCTCAAGACTATAAGCTCTAGACATAGACCATGTCTTGGTCAGCACAGTGCCTATTACAAAGTAGAAACTCTAATAAATGTTTCAAGCAAAGAAAAAGGACTAAAAAGTTTAAAATCTTATATAACTCAAGTGTCAATGCAGTCTGACAAATATGAGATAATTCCCCTTTACCCGAGAAAGAACAACAGAATAAATCTCAAAAGTTGACTCTCCTTCTAGCTAAGGCAAAAGAAAGACAGCAAATTCTGCAGCAAAGTGACAAAACAATGTTTTCAGTGCTAGCATTCTGAAGTATCAGGATCTCCACTGTTTGCTTGTATACATTATTCATGAAAAGGGTATGAAAGATAATGAATATGACAGAAAACAGAGCTCAAGAAGGCAAAAACTTACTCTCCCCCAGTGAGTTAGAGAATACACGTCCTTCCAAAGATTAGCTAAACCAATTCTCAATTTCTATGTTCCCAAGAGCTGAAGAACTTAGGAAGTCTCGTTAATTCTCAGGTGCATGCTAACCAGAAAATAACAACCTGCATAATGCAAATGTTGGCCTAAAACAAAAAGTTGTTCAGAATAGAGCTGAACAAATATCTTAATTTACATAAAAGACTGAAACCTAATATCAAAATATTAAACAATTATTATTTTTTTGACCAAGAAATAAAATATGTTAAACTTTTTCTTTAAATATCAGATCATGGGCAACCCACTCAGTACCCCTTCTGTCTCTCTCTCAGACAGAAGTTGTCTTTCTCTCAATAAATATTTCTGTTCTTAAAAGAAAAAACAAATAAATAAATATCAGATCATGCAAATATAAGCTTCCAGTTCTTGAGAAAGCATAATTTCAATGTTGACCTTTATATTGAGAGTTTTCAGTTTCCTTCTTTCAATAAGCTTTAGAAAGTAGTTCATAATTAGACAATTTAACTGGTCTGATAGCACATTAACTATGTAAGTATTTCAATACCTGGTTTCTTCTGTGATCATGAATTCTTCACAAAACTTTTTTTTTTTTTTTTTTTTTTTTTTAGGAAAGGTCTCACTGCGTAGTTCCAGCTGGCTGTGAATTTACTATGTAGCCCTGGCTGTCCTCAAACTCACAGCAATCCTCCTGTCTCAGCTTCCCTACTGCAGGAATTACAGGCATGCACCACCATACTCAGCTCTAAATTTTTTTTTAAAAGAGGAACTAAGATATATTATGTACAGGCACAAGTTCCCTATGATATATATATCACATTCATGTGATATATTTATTTATGCCCAGAGGACCTGCTGGGTTCATGGCAACTGGGGTACATAAAGCAACTAAATGCTTATATTGTTGGACTGTTTTGCAGGCCTGGTGCCCGCAGTCTCAGCATTTCTTGGGTAGATGACATTTTCTAGTGTGGCAAATAGGTGGAATTGTCCT